>JAOBRC010560897.1:0-18250 GCA_027575255.1 Scolionema suvaense | reverse complement strand
ATTTGTCAAATTTGGTCAGAATACGCGTTGATAAATTCTATGAAGGTAGACTAAAGCTCAGTAGCAGAAATGTTTCCTTAAAAATGTTATTTTACCATATTTGACCGGGCGGGCAAAAAAGCCCCCCCTCCCCGCCTGGGATAAGGTTAAGACCAAGCAATGGAACCTCAAAAACTTGAGCGGAGAAGAAGGTGAGTGTGGCTTGAAAAAAACGTGTTTTTGCGCAGGTATCAAAGATCGTGCAGAGGACTCAAAGTGCCCAAAAGCCGGTCACTACCTTGTAAAGTAGGTGTACGTGCCAATAATGTGGGATTGTTTTGATTTTGCTCGGCAAAGTACTCTAAGCACTTATGGGAACCGACACTATGCGATTAAAAAGCATGCGCATAAAGCTCTCTGAAGGCCAGTGCCGCAAGCGGAGTATATTGCATAAAATAGATCTTGTAATCAAGGCTGCTCCTACTACGAAGGCTGATTTCAGTGCGTAAGTTCGAACAACTTATTTTTGGTCATCTCCTCTCAAAGACAGCTTGTCCGAGAGTCGGAGATTACGCATGACAAAGAAAAGAGGGATGGCAAACTGTGAACTGTCCTCAGCACAGCATCGACAACCACTGACGCATGTTCACATCGTTTGTAGTGACCATCTCCGGAATACATGATCTAAAATTTCTTGTTTGAATTAACTCGTCCTAACGGATGCTCAATGGGAGCGGTGCTCACAGAGCATTGACCCACGAGACTCGTGCTCACTATGATTGTTGGGGTGGTCTGTGACAGTCACTACATGCTCCGTGCAGGACGAAACGAAACGCTTTCAGGAATCAATCAGATATGCGCGGGAAGTGTTGATCGGGTCTACACTCTTAGGTGGTGCAGTATCCTACATCAGGATAAAACTGACATTTTCTGTAGTTATTTTTATAAACCTGTATTTAAGTATTTAATATGTTTCACTTTGCAAGGTGTCCTTAATGTTCACATATGTACCATCTGTCCGCAAGACCTACAATCTCGGACTAAATACACCGTAACTAGCTGAACGAGTGCCAGGGCGCTCATTTAATTTTCTACCTTTCAGAGGGGGCGCTCAGTCGAGTGGGGCGCTCATTCAGGCCGGGGCGCTCATTTACAAAAAAATGGAAAATGGGCACTAGTAGTGCAAAGTAAAATGCACAAGTAAAGAACTCTAGCTAAAGCTCTCTTTTTCATTCTCGTTCTGTTTCAGTAAACTCCCTGGTTACAAAAAGCAAAAAAGAATATCTTACTGAAGATAATTCTTCTGTTGCTCTTCATTGTTAATAATTATCTGAATGAGCTCCTATGCACATTATACATTACATAAATTTCCAAATGAGCGCCCCTTTTCTTGGTTTGAGGGGGCGCTAATTTAAGCCGGTGCGCTTATTAAATGTCTCTGCTGTCAAGATGGGCGCTCATTTAAGCCGGGGCGCTCTTTCAGATAATTACGGTATTGGCACTTGGATCGAAATCAAGCGAAGTCTAATTATTTCCCCCCTCCCCCGGAAAAAATTACGCAAAGATATCTTTCTGATTTGGTGACTGTGTGCAGCCATGAAAGCATCATTGTTCAGAGGAAGAGGGGAGTCAGGAAGGCAAGGAAGTCAGTTTATTGTAAATGCACAAGTATTCTGGTAAAATGGCCAAATATTTTGTCCGAGATTGTAGCTCTCTTAAAAGACATCCACGAAGCAAGATGGCTGTCTATTCTCTATGAGCAGGTTTGAGGTTAAGGGAAACCGAGGTAAATGTACAGCCTAATCCCATCTAAACAAGCATGGAAAAATATGTAAAAGGACAAAAATACTTCTACTCTTTAATAATTTGTTCTCGAGAAAATTGCTCTTTGTCAACTAGAAATTCCTCTCAGCAGTGGAAAGAAACCACAATCTTACGTCACCGAACGCGACTGCAGAAAAAAAATCGTTGCTAATGACAGTAATTAGCATAACGATAGAAGAGATTATAGCAGAGCCGCGCTAGAATCAATTAACCTGTTACTTACTTTTATATTATGCTGAATGGATTTTCAAGCCACAAATATACGTCACAACTTTCGGCGAGGGTACAAAAGTTGAACATACAAATATTCCCGAAAATTAATAGGAATTAATTAAATGACAGAGTCTTCAGTTTCTACGTCATTTTCATAATGCTATTAGTTGATTTAGGAAGACTTGCAAAATTCCCTTTGAACCCAGCTGTATCTAAACATCGCAGGTGGCATAAAATCGACTATTTAAGTCTTCATATCTTATTGATTGGTAGTAGGCATGCCTTCTATATACCTGAAGCGGAGAAATTTTCGCAGGAGGAAAATTTGGCGGATTTCGCGGTTTTTGTGGAAATCCGCGAAATTAAATTCTCTTGTTTACCTCCAAAAACCTCAACTGCGAAAATTAATTCCGGCGAAATTTATCCATCACTGAGCCGCGAAAATAAATTCTAAAATTTATTTTCTTAAATCTCTAAAATACTGCGTACTTCGTTATTTACCTTTCAACTAAGGTTGGCTTTCTATAACAGTGACGCGTACAGCACGCTAAAACGTTATTTTGATGGGGAAATAGTTTACCAAAGATTTGCAAAATGTGTTCAACCGCGAAAATTTATTCCCGCGAAATTCCTTGTTTAGTATGGATCGCGAAAATTTATTCCCGCGAAATGTCCAAATATTTGGCCGCAAAAATTAATTCCCGCGAAATTTTCTTCCCTTAAGGTAGACACTAAAGCCGAATTTCCACTTCGGCGAATCTCGCGGCGAAGCGAAGCTTTCGCTGCAGCGAAAAATTTCACTATACGAAAGTTGAACGAGATGCAACTATTTCTTTGGCTGCCACGAACACGTGCGGCTCACATTAAAATTACTGCGCATGCGCCAAAACGAACAATTCGTTTCGCCGTTCGAATCGCCGTGACTTTCGGTCAGGTGGAAATCCACCTTAAGGGCTCCTCTTGACAGAGCCAGTAGGTATATTTTGCAGACCAGCACATTCAAGACACTGCTGAACATCATCAGTTTAGTGCCTCTGCTCAGGTAGCCAGTTCACATCGCAACCTCGCTGAGTTCTCTTGCTTAGTTGGTCTGTTAACATTGGTGCCTAAACAGCGTATTTTAATGATGTCCAATATTTTCCGAAAATCTGGCCAAGGCTTTCCTCACAGAATTGTTTACACAAATAAACGTGCTGCGTCTGAACCTTCTTCTATGGGAGTTGGTAGAAATTATGATGTTGCCAGGGAGAGAAGCTAGTAGAGAATACATAATTACGATGTGTGCTATTATGCAGGTGACGAAGGCCTGTACATCAACTGAGCGATTGTGAGCAGACTCACAGAGCACAGTCTGCGGGCAGGCTACCGTTCAGGATTTCGAGTCTGAACTGAATGCTGAGGCCGGTGGAAAGGGTAGCTCAGGTAGCCCAAGTGGCAGGGATCCATCTACCACCAGTAGAAGCAGTAAAATGAGAGGCACCAATTTAAATTCTCCAAACTTATATCTTTCGTAGAAGACCAATAAAGCTCCATTTCTCACAACAAATAGGCACTGCTCTTGTTTCACTCGATTCTTTTGAAGTTTCATCCGATTCCTTAAGTCTCATTTTATTCCGAGCAGATTCTGTTGACATTTGAAACTTCTCAAAGAGTTCTGCAGGCTTAGTGACCTCGTTCAAACTATGACGTCTGATTGGTCCAAAATATTTTACGAAACTCCCACCGTTTCATTTGATACCTCGAAGTGTCAATCGATTCTTCTAATTTCCTGCACGAAGCATGCACATTAATTTTACGCATTGCACATCAATTATTAAACAGTCAGGACTTATTAGTTGTTTTGTTCGAACTGAAAAACGATTTTTCGCGTGCGATAGAAAAAGGCTTATAAATCACCACATGGAGATAAATGCAGATAAGCGTCATTCTTAATTTTTAAGTAAGTACAAAGTGAGATGATAGTAAAATCGCTGGTTGGATACACCGCAATTCATAAGACTATGGAGAAAACCCTCCTAGGTGGAACAATAGATAAGAAACTTTCTAACCGTAGATTTATTCTTTGTTCATCATCTTACTGAACCTCTGAAATTTTGTTTTTCAAACATGTTCAGAATGCATGTAAAGCAGCAAGTCAGAAACTGTATGCTCCCACTCGTGTATGTGCAAATATGAAGAACTGTGAAATTGTATGAAGTCATTCTTGCAGTTATTTGCCACTGATCTGGATATTCCACAATAGTAAGACCAATCATCACATTGCCCCTAGATCGCGCCCTTCAAAACGTCAAAACATCGCAAAATCTCGATCCAGAATTCGTCCAACATTATGTAACAGAAAAGAGAGTGTGAAAACACTAGGCAGGTAATGTAAATCCGGCGCAGGACATAAGATAGGTGTTTAGATTCCTATAAAAACAAACGTTCAATTCTTCATTTTAGTCTTTCTGTTTTCCTTTGGGATAAAGTTTTATCCTTTAGGTAGTTTTAGTAAAGATGCTTTTATGTAGTGATGCATTTTTTCTATGGTCAACGGACGTGTGAGATTGTGATTTTTTATAATTGGGTTGACGTGGATAGCTTAATTCTTACAGAGGCCCCTGGCAAAAATATGAATATAAGTTAAACACATTACTATCGCATGAATATCACAACTATTTTTTCATTTCCACGTTCTTATTGCCCTATATCTATAAAATTAAATTTTAGTGACCAAGCTTCTCTGAGCTTTTCCCGTTCTTTGGGAAAGATGCTTTGAAAAATCGTGACGTCAGTATGGGAGTAAAGCAAAATAGTGTCAGCGATAGAATGACAGGTTTGTCTGAAAGCGTCAGATTAAAACTGAGTACGAACTTCTTTTGACGTTGTTAATCAGACTTTTAACCATTTTGCTCGGAACATGATATATACTAAGTCTGGAGTTGCAGGGTGTAGGTTGATACTTGCAGACTATCGCAAAATGGTATTTGCTGTGGGTTGCGGTGCATGAAATTCTGCTATTCAGTTTTTGTTTGACTGGAAGAAAAATGGCGCTCCTCGTTGCAAGAGGTGTCTTAAAAGATCTTGAAAATTTCGAAGAGTGACTGTGGCTAGTTGCGCTACAGTGATTTTCGATTCCTGCATCAGAGATGCGTATTCCCATATTGACGTAAGTGCATTAGTTAGCACATAATGTGCTCCACGATTGCTGAATTGCAGTTGCGAGTAACCCAGAAAAAATCTTTCGTAAAATTTACTTCTTGTGCATACCGTACTAATTCAGAAAAAAATTAACGGAAGTCTCCATGCCCATTTTTTCAAAGTATTTTTCATTGAAGTTAACATGATTTCTGCCGAAGGATCCCTTTAACCATTACGGCTGTGATTTCGGAACCTGTCAACTTGAAAGTACAAACAAATAACAACGGATTTGCTTTCATACTATGTAATTTTATTGATGTAAATAAACGTACAAGCTCAGTAATATGAGCTCGATATAATAGTACGCATTTATTGCTATTGTCATTGTTAGATAAACAGCTGCTTGTACCACCGAGCTTCAACGCTGATACGTTATCCAAAACCACTGCACGTTTCATCGAAACCAGCACCAAAGCATACTTGGACCAGCGCTTTCAAGTAGATCACATCATCGCCAACGTCCTTCAACTTTAACGTCCTCAGTTTGCTTGTTGTCTTCGTATCCAGATTGTTACCGAGTTCGATCATCCATGTCCCATACGCTGTAGGCACGAATTTACTTCTCGCTTGATCTTGCTCAGAATCTATACAGATGCGCGGTTGGTTATCACCTTCATAAAGATTGATTCGGTGGCTGGATGATGTGCACTCACCTCTGTATTTTACAGTGTAACCAACAAAAAATGGTATCTTGGGTAAAGCGTAGTTCTTTCCACCAGGTACCAGCTGATTATCTAAAAGGCAGAGCATTTTTTGGGATCAGCAAGATTTTTGTCCGTTTCCTTTTACCCTATACGCTCCCCTTGAGAAAGATTTCATAGGTTTTCATGTGCATAGATAGGGACTCCCAAATATACACATAATCTTTTCTCCACATGATAGCATCCAAATGTAAAACTTTCCTCGCGTTTGTTTTGGCTATTTTTTACGTGTCGCAAGAGGTTTTCTGTAAACGTTTTAGATAAATTTATCCCCAAACTCTCGATTAATCCTGTCATGGATGTACCAATTGAGCCTGTTGTGCTGCATACTACAATCATTGACAGAATATGCTTGCAGACACAGGTTTTGCGTATCAGCATGGCGTTGATCTGTGTTGATACTACATGCACTTTGCTTGCTGCTATGGCTGTTTAAAGCCACTTACTGTGTTTCCAGATGACTGCTTTTGCTTAAAGATGTATTTCGGCCATAAACACTACCAAAAGAAAGATGCCATATAAGGAAATCCCGAAATGCCTGTTTCCTTTTAAGGAGCAAAACGTTTTGGGCAAGAAAATCATATGCAACTTGCTAAATTGCTAGTCCTCGACTTCTTGGCAAGTTAAAATCAATTTCATTTCCTGTATCATATAAGCTGATATAACCTGGTGATAGAATGACTTTTAAATTTTTTTGGTTTCAAATCGTGATCACAATGTTCCAGATGATTATTCTTTCTAAGTTAGGGTTGGTATACAGCATTAGGTGCCTAGCATGTGGATGACATGCGCGCGTGTTGATACTAGCCCACTTTAGGGGTTCTGAAAAGTGTACAGTAACCGGGATTTAGTTGGACTAATCCTATTTTGGGGCATCAGGAAGAGCGTCTCTCTGGAGGCTAAAATATTATTCCATTTAGTAAGAATTCGTCTATGTTATTACGTCCAAATGCCAGCTTTTCTAGTGATACGTTGTTCATACGTTGTCAAATGTTTTATTGAAGTATTCGGATACGACTTTACTATGTGTTGGCTAGATAAGTTAATCAAGCACGCACCTCATCCTTTCTGTCAAAGTAAACAGTAAATCAAGTAAATTTTTCGGAAAAGTTGTGGATTACTCAGACAAAATTTGATTTCATTTGGGTGTCCTGCTTAAAAGATATGTGGCAATATAAATATATCTTTACATCCCCCTGCCACCCCCTCCCCCGCCCCTCCCGAATAGTTACTAGTTTTCGGCCATAAAATGTATTTATTTTAGTTCCCATGCCCTAATGATATGTTGGCCTTGACACCCGATGTGCTTGCGTCCATACAATTTTTGCAACTTTGGAGAAATTCTATTTGCTGCCGTACCATACTTTGATGCCAATGCACATATTACCAGTACTATATTACTTGTCATAGGTTGATTTCACAGTAATAATCAGAGAAACTTGAAACAATCATGTTTTTCTGATTGGTTATGTATATGCTTCATATGTACGCCCTCTCCTCCACCCCCTTACCACTCGCTATTACCCTCTTCCCTACTAGGCTATGTTAGTAAACTTTCTATCTACAATCTCTGGAGCAGGAACTTTGCATCCTGCTCCAACATTGACATAGGGAAGGTGTTGATGTTCTTTACTATTCAGTACTGGAAATTAGAACATATAGTCCGTGGAATAAGTGCAAAAAATGAGCGAAATTGTTCTCATTGTGATAAAAGCATGATGCTTGGCAGAGATCATCTTCGGAGCATGTAGAGTACATTGCGATTTGAAGGCAATCTCGAAAATTTCGTCTGACATCATTTTTGCGACGAAAAATGACGTCACTGTTCCAGCCGGAAAAGGTGTATTTTCATAGCATGGTGAGCGCAACGGCAGAGACGGCGCCGCAGATTTCAATGTGGGGGCTACATGAAATATGGGGGGCAGATTACGTAACACAGTGAAGTGATAAGTAAATTCAATAAAAATTTATTTAAATGCCGAAAACGTGAGTAGGGGGAGGGGGGGAACCGGGTTGCAGTGCCTCCTCAGATCCCCCAGTGGTGCCGTGCCTCAACTGAATAGACCTCTTTCGAATTACGTATTTCACGAGGATCCGTGGTTTGCATGTTCTTGAGAACGAGGCTAGTTGTGTTGAAAATCGCCTGTTCCATGTCCAGAAAGTTTTGTTCCTGGGCGATTTCAAGACTGTGCGGATCGTTGTTGTTTCAGGAGAGTTGTATTTTGTGGAATGGCTGAAGAAATTGTATTAGTTGAATAATTCGCTGCTTGTTCTGGATCTATCAGTTCGAGCAATGCCTTTCTTGTTGGAAACACAGATTTTGATTTAGAATTGCCTGCCATTGATCAGATGAATGTGCAGCAACTCTTACAACGCTGACTGTTCTCAATCACGATGGTACTTGCAGCTTGTCTAGATTTCTTCGGAAGGACACTGATAGGCCTAACACTTGCTAAGCAACAGTGGTGTAATTGAACCTCGCGTCAAGATGGAAAGGATTGGTTCTCTGCTTCAACACAAGAATATGCCATCTCATGTACAGCTTATGTCAAGCCAAAACAGTGGTTTTCAAGGCTAGCTATACAACTGAAGAAAAGCTGCAATCCATTATCTGTGTTCCTTGTTCAAACAATACTTTATATTCAAGGAAGGCTTCTAAGCAACCCCTTCATTGCATCTTTCTAAATATCGAAATTGCTCAAGTGCTTGCAGCTTGTGCCAGTTTTGATTTTGCTTATGAATTCAGTGCTCAAGAATCAAGCTTCGCGATTGCAGAAGTATCTGAGCTGAGATGTTGGAGAAGCTTCTAATCAGTTTGAAATTGTCGTACTTGATGATACTTTTGTATGTTCTTATAATGCATTGGATTTTCAGTGTGTCATCTAAAGCAGTGTTTGAGTGCTTAGTACCTGATCCATTGCTGGAAGAGATCAAAATGAAAAGATGCGGCAGACTTTCATCATCAGGAGCCAGGTAGTTCTCAATGCCAACCTTACTGTCGACTTAGAGTACACCCTTTTTTCATAATAAGTAAGCATCGCTAAATTTTGGCTCAACTTTGTGGTGATTACACTCTTTTTTATAAGAACCAGAAAATTTGAGCTGAGGCTCGTTGTTCTTAACTTTTTTCTATGCTGACTTGAAGTGTAGTCATCCCTGTCATAGAGTCGCAATCTATGTAGAAAAATTAACTATTAATACAAAAAGTTATTCATGTTTCAATTCATACTCATCAAGTAACATTATAGCTTCATAACAAAATCTGATCATATTTATCCTATAACAGTGTTGTTGTTCTTTACCTTTTGAGTTATTATATTGTTCTTATTTTTAGGCAAATTTGAGGCTCATATTCTTGTCATAAATTTGTCAAAATTCTTCCTATTTTCCTTAGACTGCACAATCTAATTTCCTACCAATTAGGCATGTTAATGCTGTTTAATTAAAAAAAGTTTGCGAGCCTTTTAATTAATAAAAACAGAACCATCTTCAAGTGCTGTATTCAATTTTTTTTATAAGCAACCTAGAATTTTGGTCAGATCTCACGTTGCTTTCTTGTCAGCCAAATTCTAATACTGAAGTTGTTTAACGGTTGCTCAATCTTTTTTTTCTGTGTTCATGTCAGACAATGAAAAGAGAAGGTAAAAATTTTAAATCCAAGGAATGCATATGCATTTTTAAAAGTATAGTGAAAAACAACTTGTCACAATGCATTTATTATCCGACTATGTTCATGTACGTATGTTTACAAAAATAAATGTTTGAGTTTACAGCTATAGGTATTGCTTGTTAAATACTTTGAATTTCTTAAACCACAAAGAGTTTTACACAATGCAGATATGAAAAAGTTGCTTATGTGTCATGGCTGTCCAGACCTGAAGTTGCTTAATGACTTTCTGATTTCAGTTCAGTTGTTTTGATTTTCTTGCAAAAAAAAATTTTGTAACAACACAGCTCTTAACAAATTTTTTTAGCTATCACATTAAGTTGAGCCTGCGCTGATGCTTAGATGATGCTCAAAAAATTAGTGAATCTCAGCCAGTGATGCTTACATAAAAAGCTTGTAATTGGTGAATTTTTCCTGGTGCTTGTTTCCAATGCATGATGTTAGGAGATTCGACATAGCTAATATCTTGCCTGTTGGAACCTGCCTGAATATTCAACCGTTCAAAGGTCACCGTCGCCACAGAAACAGAAGAGACAAGGAAAATTGCAGCTGTTAGCAGTCCTGTTGACCGACATGTTGAAAGGATTAAAAATTACTACGTATTTTATAACCTTGTGCTTAGGTCCCTAAAACCAATTGTCACTCAAATCTTCACATTTCGTGCTTATTTGCTCAACTTTCTTATCCAACTTGTTTAATCAGCGGTCTTTTTTATGGCCACACTTGCATTTGTGTTTCATCATTTATACGTTTTTGTTGTTTTGCCTCCTTTGTTTTCTCCGTTTCTTTGGAAGAAGTTTGCTGAAGTAGTCAGGCCATTAGTCTCGAGTCAGTAACAGATAAATCCGCCTGGTATAAAGTTATATTTTTAATACATTTCTACAGTACCCAAGGCATTCCTATCTTCCCTTGCCTTGTTTATAACATGCTTTTTTCGCAGCCATTTTTGCTCTGCACTTATTTCATCAGAAATAGTTGCAAAGTAGTGTAATTGCACATCAAATGGAAACGTTCTGGTACGAAGACACATTGATGCTGGTTTGACTCCAAGCGAAAGTTTGCTGATCTTGCTCAGAACAAAGACAGCAGTAATGCTTGTTCTCTTCCGCAGACCAAATATACATTTTAGTTTGCATATTTGCTGTCAGCATCAGGCTTGGATATGCTAAAGGTCCTGCTAAATCCAAGATCAAAATATGCTTAGTACATGCTTATTCGAACCAGAACTTTTTTTAGCAAGTCATCTGTTTCTTGTTTATGTTTATATAATATATAGGTTTTTATGTACCTGAGACTGCCAAATATGCTTACCATATGCGTAGCATTTTGGCGGAAACTGAGCCTAAAAACCCTTATAATGAAAAACATGTAAAAACGCTAAATAGTCAGACCAAGGGTACCTACTATTTGCCCGATAAGGCTAGCCAGGAAACATCACAACACAAGAATCATGTGAAAGCATGTGCAGCTTTTTAACGTGTGGCTGTAAGAACAGCCGTTAGGCATTGCTTAAACAGGACATGCTGCATGTCCATTTCTCCTTGGGATAAATGCTGACCTTCATTCAACATTTTTTCATCATCAAGGGTATGGGAGAGCTCCTTCCATGACTGCAGATAGCAAGCAAGGCACTGACTACTGCTATGCATGGTCACAGCAACTAATAAAATCTTCATAGCACATAACTGGTGGGTGGAACTGGTCACAAGGTTGCACTGAAAAAGCAAGTTCATCATATGAATTTACGAAGTAATCATGCAGGACGAACATTAGCAAGCTCATGTGTGCATGCATGTAGCCAGCAACGAAAGGTACTTTTCCACATAATTGATTGCCAGTCCAGGGAATATAAAGGGTCTTATATGTAATATGAAACAAACTCAGTTAAACTCGGCAGCCAGTTGGCCTTGTGTAGAACGAACTGCTGAACCAGAAAAACAAGCTAGCTGCAAGTATGAACTTTCTTCACAGGATGGGTAAGCCAAGACACCAGCCAACAAGATCCAACTTATTAGCTACCCCCAAAGCGAACTGAAGCTCACTAATCTTAAGTTTCTGTATCTCTTCCAACCATAAAATATGTTTTCCAACAGGTAAAACACAGATAAACTGATCAAGTTCGTCCTCGTCTATGAAGATCCATGCCACAGGCCAGCACTCCCCATTGTTTTGATGCACCTTCCAGAAAGTTCTAACACACCTAGCCCCCCTTTCATGTTGATCACGCACCACGGTTAGTAATGAAAATGGTAATTCGAAAGTGGTCTATTAACTGCACGTACCATATGCTTCTATACTATAATGCCAGCACCAGCAAATATGACTTTGATTCTACCCCTAGTTCGAGTTTGAGCATTTGTTCCTCTTCTCGTAAATACAACTTCTCTGTTCGCTTTAGGTTTTTTCCACTTGAACCTTTCTGTTGAACCAAGAAAGCTAAATACTATGAGCCTGGAAGAACGATGCGAATTGTTAATTATTAGCAAGTAAATTTCATGCACTTCGAATGTCACGTCATACCAGTGTGAATATGTGTTGGTTCTGTTGGCGACTGTTACGGGTGGAAGGAGAGTAGCAAGTGCACGTTTTATTTTCGCATTTATAACGTTGTTTGTGATATGCCTTTTCTTTATCTAATGGCGTTTTAGGTGAATAAATTATCACATTATATCAGATATATTATGACAAGTTGTAACGCAAAAACGAGGATTGATAGTTAACACCTTTCACAGGAATAAATTTCTATGCTAAGGCTCAAGTGCGCGTCTCAGCCCAAGTATGGGCCGGAGCATCTACACAGCAAAAGCATGGCCAAGTAAATTAGTTGTTGCATAGTTCATAGTTATAAAGCCCTGACAATGACAATAGATATTCTACGAAGCCCGTAAAATTCAAAGAGCAATCTATTTTTTAGCTCCCACGGATCTTCCGGGATCAAAATCGATGACCCCTCCATCTATCAATTATACTCTTTGTGTATTTTCCATTTCAATCGACTTACCGACGCAAATTTAGGCTCAGTCTGTATTAAAGCTTTTTTGTGTGTGTTTCAGGTGCAAGCGTAGAAAGTATGTCTTTGAGTGAAATAGATTTCAATCTTTGTCTGATCAGCCAAAAGCATTCGGCTGATAAGCTCCAGTGTCCTGCATTCACAAACTCACCGACGATATGGGTTTAGAATACTCCACTCGTGTTGCGAATGTCAAAGAGTCCAAATGCGTAGGGTTAGGAGACATTCCTGTACAAGTTCGTGGCTAACGATAACCTAGCTGACGAATTAAATAAGCATCAAGGGTAGTGGAACAAGAAATGCTGACTGTCTTCGAACACTACTGAACTGCCAAGTGTCAAAAAGTGTTTGTTGTCCAACCGTACTGAGCACACTACAGAGCCTCCAACAAAAGCTTTTCTTCGAAGTGTTATCTCTCTCTCTCTCTAGTGACAATGGGCTTTTTTGTTTTTTCTGGGCTGACGGAGATTTCATCTGATACATTGCATCACGTGATTGCTCTTGAAGTAGATCAAAGAGTGCAGAGAATAGCCACAGATGTCCAAGACTTAAAGTTGTCAGAGAAGTTAAGTGAAGGGGACATGGTTGCGCTAGATAGTATGTATCACCTTCACTGCCTTACAACTCATTATTATAAACTCATTTATTATAAAGGCCGCACGGTACAAGGTGGTATGTGGCGCTAACTTACAGAATGCTGCATTGAGCGAAGTATTGTCATATATCTTTGCTGAACGAGAGTAAAACCAACACGTTGTCTTTAAACTGAGAGATCTGACAAGGCGGTACCATTTGCCCTTATTTAAATTTAGGAGCAACAGTAGAATGTCGCATTAACAGCACCCATCTAAAAAATCGTCTGATTTCTCATTGCGAAGAGCTCAAAGCCCTCAACGCTGGTCGAGAAGTATTTTTGTCTGTTAATGATGACATAAGATCATCTCCTAAAACTAGTTACTTCAAGGACGTGGAGGACGACTGGACGATATTGGCCAAAGCTGCAAATATCCTAAGAAAAGAAGTGCTAAACTGCAACAAGGACTTCAGTGGAAAATTTGAATCCCATTGTAACAGAGAACCAGTTCTTGAACCTTTATGGATGTTTATGAGTCTCTCCTTAATGGAACGAGCATGAGTGAGGAATCGAAGTTTAATCAGGCGACCCTTTCACTTGTACAGCTTGTAGTATGCAACTGTGCGAATCAAAGACCCATACCAACAACCGAAGTAAAAGAAAGACGCAGCAAATCGAGAGAAATTCCACTAGCCCTTTACGAGGCTTTCAACATCTCATACCCGTAAAGCATGGCTGGTAGATAGCCACTTTGACTTGGGCTTGTGTGTTTCCTACAAGTGTGTGATCGAAATTTAAAATCAACTAGCAGAAGCTGTCTGTACTATGGGTAGCAAAAAATGTTTGGTTTGTCCTGCAAACCTGCGCAAGGGGCTCTTTGTAACATGTGCATACGATAATCTCGACCAAAATCCATCTTCCAACAAAAGTGTAGAAGCATTTCATGGCACGGGCTTTTCAGTGTTTCAAAATCCGGACCAGGCAAGAGAGGGTGAAATGCGCGATGCTGTTGAATACATGAAGCAAGCTAGCAATCAACAAACGCTGCCGGCAGAGTCTTCTACTGTATTACCAGCCTACTTTCAGAAAGATGACTCTGATCCACCAAGTGGTATGGATTTGACCGCAGCGGACATTGCACCTATGCGGGACCTGATTGCTAGTAACAAGGCATGGGTGCAACACTTGCGCACCAATTTGAAGCCAGCAACTGTGTCGAGGCCTCTTGGGCCGCCTTTCACGCTGTAAATATGCCAGACATGGCCGTGGTTCGATCTCTTTCTGCCATGCTGACTCTGTTCAAGGATAGTTCTCATTCAGTAGCGAGGCACAGTATGAAACTGATAATAAAAATCACAAATTTTCTTAGTCCATGCCAGATTCCAGAAATCTTCTTCGACCAACCTCAGTTTGCCATTGCCAAGAAGGTCCAGTGGAACTCGCCGAGGATCTTGGTGAAAACAATCTAGTGATTGGTGTTCCTCATGCAGAAATGGCGTTTCCCTGCATAATTGGAAAGCTACTGAAGGATAGTGGTTGGACTGCTACGTTAGAAGCAGCTGATGTCACAACCATCAGTAAGACTGACGCCGCTCTTGAATGTAAGCATGCAAAACGATGTCGCTATCTTCTCGAGGTAACAGTTTGCGCCTTATACGGGCTACTGATAGAAGCACGGGATCTTGAAGGTACTTATATCGACCTGCAATAGTTTTGTGAAACCAAAAAGCTCGTGCTGCAATTTCAATTTTGGATGATGATAATGTATCTTGAACTAGTGCTGCTCCTATTGGTACATTCTTTCAGAGAGGCACATTTTGACCTCTATCTTACAACTATCTCGCAAATGCTTCCGTGGTTTTTTGCTTTAGATGGAGTCCATTATGCAAGATAGCTGACAGTGTACCTAAGAGATATGGAAAATCTGTCCAAAACACATAATGAGACGTATCTCCAGTTTCGAAATGGAAAGTTTCTAGGGCATAATTCCAACAGCAGATATTCTGGAATGTCAGCACACGAACAGAACAATAAGAAAGTCAAGAGTGATGGAGGCATCATTGGCATCACTGGTAATGAAGAGGCTCTGAAACGATGGCTTCTTTCTGGTTCTGAGGTTTGTAAGTTGATTGATGATTTCGATTGTCAGGCAGGAATCAGAAAGGAAGATCAGTTGAACAAACACCACGAAGAAACCACATCCTTTCAAGCCAGATTTTGCGAGGATGTCCAATCTCTCCAAAAATGATGGAAATTTATGGAAATATATCTATGGAGTCTTCGGAAGATCTTACAATCATGAATACTGGCAAGGTAGCCCACAAGGACGCAAAAGGCAATGTTCTGCAGTTACAGGAAATGGGTTTCAATACAAGGAATTTGTATAATCTAGGCTGAATGCAGCGGAAGTGCCATTCAGTGAATCTGTTGATAAGAACAAGACAGAGATTTTCGTCCCAAATGCCACCGATAACAAAGCTTCGAAAGGAACACGCGCACTGAAGAATGACTTAAATTTGTTTTCAAACTTGTTTATTGCTTGTCAGAATCGGCAAGGTGATCTCGACGACTTCTTTAAGCATGAAAATCACGGCCAACCTCCGTCATTATCAACAACTAGAGACTTGCGTCAAGGAAAGAAGGCTGATTTGATAGATTATTTTTGAAAGTAAAGATGAAAGTATCTCGAATAGTCTCTATGACAAAATTCCGGAGGCATTGATTGTTGATGGGTCAGCTCCTATCAACATTTCACGGCCCGAGCCGAAGACACAATTTGAAGATTATGCTGAAATGGTAGTCCTTCATCTCAAAAACGTGATGGGACAAAGGAGGAGAATTGATATTATTTTCGATGTTTATATCGAACAGTCACTAAAGCAAGGAACTAGAAATCACCGTGGTGAAGGACATCGTCGAAGGGTGTTGCCACAAATGAACGTTCCTAATGATTGGTCCTCCTTTTTGAGAAACTCAGTAAATAAAACAGAGCTTTTTTCATCCATAGGACAGTTCACTCATGATCATCTTCAACCTCCCAGTAAGTACGTTTCTGCAACAGTTGGAACAAACGCCATGTAATCACGAGGAGGCATACACAAGAATTTTTGTGCACGTGTTCGATGCCGTTACTCGGCAGCAAATGAACTGTATACACATACATGCAAGTGATACAGACGTCGTGGTTGTTGCCGCTGCAACGATAGTGCGCTGCTCTGGTCTATCTCTAAAGATTGCCTTTGGAACAAAACGAAATTTTCGGTACATTGATGCAAACAAGATAGTCAATCTCCTGGGCCAGAAGAAATCTAGGGTACTTCCGTCATTCCATGTCTTAACAGGATGTGATACCACTTCTTACGTCAGTGGAAAGGGGAAGGCTTCTGCCATGAAGAGATGGATGAATGATGATAGCATGAACGAATCCCTTTTCCGCTTTGCACAAGATCACGCATGATGTTGAGGTTATCGAGAAATTTTTCATTCGACTGTATGACAGTTGCAATGACCACATAGATATAAAGGCACTTCGGAAAACTTTATTTTCTCAGAAAGGAAAAAGTCTAGAGAATCTGCCTCCAATACATGACGCACGCCTTTCTACAGCATGTAAAGCAGTGTGCATATCAGAGTAGTGTCTGGGAGCAAATGTTTTGTAAAGAACATTATCTGGTGGATCCAGCTGAGAGTGGTTGGAAAAATGATGGAGATGTATGGGAGCCAGTGTGGATGACATTGCCAGAGGTTAGTTTGATATATACACGGTAATCGTGCTGCAACCATTCTTAAATGTACGAGCTATTCCTTCCCCAAGGTGATACGCCCCATGAGCCCGTCAGCCGCACTGATTTAAGTTTTGCTAGTTTATGCATGCGTTTACTGCAATCCAGTGGTCATTTAATTTGTTATGTTAAATTCTATTTTTCTGAGCAGTGTATACGTTTGCACATCTCGACGTGAATGTCTGTTTTCCGTTTCGATTTTAGGTTTCTTCAGCTTCGCAGCTTTTGACAAAATGTGGATGCACGAAAGATTGCAACCCCGGCTGTAAATGCAAAAAGGCTGGTCTAGTGTACACTCAAAGATGCAAGCGCGAGGAAAACTGTTTTTAGGAGGAGAAACGAAACGCATTGGACGTTCTCTTTTTTGTTGTGTCATTATTTCCTGGTTTCTGCTCTTCAGTCTTTGCACTTCTGTGTGCCAATACATTCTTTTGTTGCAGACACAATGTGTGCTACTTGCTTCTGTATGAACCCTAACTCTTGATCAAGTAACTGATATTTTGGTCATAAATAATGCTTAAATATTTATTGTTTCAGAATTTCTTGCTGGAAGACCTATGCCCCATATATTTGTTTCCTACAAAATGAACTGTCATGATGGGGATGCCACCAACCTGTCACCCTCTGCTCTGTAAATTACACCCATTAAAAATGTAATTTGAAAAATTTGGAGATGAATTGCGAAAGACATATTGACAGCCGTACAACTAAGTAGGGAAAAGTACTACATCTACCTAAACCAAATTTTGGGGGAGATTTTGCTGGTAAGCAAATTCCAAAAATGTCAACTCGCGAAAATAAGTAAATTTACAACACTAGTTTTGCCTTCAACAGTCCAGAAAAAATACAGTCAGAATGCTTGTACCAAATTTTTCCAACCCGTCCAAAGACATCATTACACCTCTGTCTTTACTTAAATTTATCATACAGGCTGGTTAGAATCATTTCAATTTCTGGTCAGTAAATTATGCTATTTCTACTACTCCTCCCAATGTCATCCACCATTACAGTTAAATAGATACATTCCCCTGCCTGATTCCATAATGTTTGAATGATATAGAGTATGATAAACGTCATTGAGAGGTTGAGTTTATCGCATAACAAAGTGTGTGTATATACTTTACATATATAGGATTTTGTGACGTCATAGTGACGTCACACGTATTTTTTTGTCGTTGCTTCCAAACTTAAAGGAACACCGCGGTGATTTTTTAAGTAGCTTTGAAAGGTTTCTCCATCAAACCCTGAAGTGAGATTTCCCAGTCCAGACTGTTAAAAATTAATTGCGGCAGAGATGTTTCATTTTCATCCCTCAGATTC
>JAOBRC010560786.1:0-11170 GCA_027575255.1 Scolionema suvaense | reverse complement strand
ATGCAAGCCACAGCATTGCTTTTGGGAACACTTGGAGGCTCGAAACTGTCTGATCTTTGTTTGACTGTCTTCAGTTTAGGAAACACGGCCACGCCAGGCTACTTGATCTCGTGGACTGCATTGCCTTCACAACTTGGTTTGGTTGACACATTGCTGAACCATTGCTGAACCATACTACTGTGTAGTCTCCATCTGTTTGCGTTTCGGTGTACCACATTAACTGTTTCTCAGGTGCCTTAGGTGCCTTCAAGTTCCCAAGCAAAATCTTTGTTGAGATATCCTGGGCTTCAGGTGTTCTTCTATCGGCTGCCATTTACTCACGTGATGGAGCAAACAATTTTCATAAAAACATCCCGTACTAATACAGGCCGGAGTAGCTTGATCACCGAAAGTCCTTAAATTACTCCTGTTTTCTGCAGACATATACACTGCACAGCTGATAGTACCATTTTGAATTGCATGATTATTGAGCATTGATACTGATACATCTACTGCTTGCTGCTAAGCTTTACTGAGTATGGTGCATCTTGCAGACCATTGCCACTCTTGTAGAGCCATCAAATTAACATGGACACGAATAATAACACGGCAGACACGCTAATTTGCAATGCGGAGTTTACAGTTTGATGGATGTCTGATGCTAGCTGAGAAGATATCGGTAGTCTTAAAGAGTATTCATGCAAGATCTTGATGCCAGCAAAAATTGTAGACCAAGAAAATCAGTTAATAGAGACTTATGTGCCGGGCGGTAAAACGTGAGTGCTGGATGATTCTCCCCAGCGCCGCCCACCGTGCCTAGAACCCTGCGATACTTTGAATCACAGTGTTTCGTTTTTGAAAATGTTGGATGTAGCTTATGATTAGCATATCAAACTAAAGCTCAAGCATAGTACTACTTGAAATGCGACAGTTTTCCTGAACAAAAGACCTTGTGCCAGTGCTGTTACCTTAGAAAAACTGCTAATGCCATCAAAAATAGAAAAATACATCATTATGTGATGACGTCATTGCATGATGACGTAATCATCATTTTAAAATTATTTTTGTTTATTATCATTCTGCAGTATCTGCCAAAGTTTCCAGTCAATGTCGTTTTTATATCCATTTTTATTGGCATTACTGTTCACACTTCCAGAAAAGCATGTTTTTAGTGTATTTTTTACCTAATATTCACCACTTGTAGCTACCAATGCCCGTAATTATTTTCTGATGATGGTACCAGCTTCCAAATTTCAGGAAACATGCTTAACTAAAATATAATAGAATTCAGGAAATCAGAAAATACTAGCTCAAATCAAAAAGAAAATACACTAGAAGATAGTTTGGGTGAGCAAACTAAACCACCTCCTCAACAGGGTTAATGTTTTCAAATCGCAGTGCTCTCCAGCTGGCAGTCCGCAAAGAGTTAAAACAACATTGCGTGATGTTGCAGAGTTTCCAGAAAAGTCTTGAGGAGTAAAAAAGCTCTTTAAATTTTCGCTGGGACATCTTTCGCCTGACAATGGGACATTTTCAGGTAAATTGCTATGCCTGTGAGTGACTTGATGTAGCTCTGAACATTATAGTCTCTTAATAAATGCCTAATATTTCTGTAGTGTTATTTGTCTATTGACATTTACAGATAGAACCTGTTATGGGGGATTAGTAAAGATCTTTTGAGAAATGGAAAGTCATTTCCATGAACAGGTCAAAATGTACCCATTTTTTATATATCATAGTCAATGATTGCTCCATTCTTTCTGTGCTCAAGATGACGTAGTGTTTCAGTATATTCAATCTCTGCTAGCTGAAGGGAGCAAATTATACTTTTGTTCAGGCTGAGAATGCAACAATGCGCAAACGTGTACGTGCGGAAGTGAGTCAGCTGGAAAAGGCACTTACTGAAGCTCGGAAGGAACTAGAACTGCTTCGAGTAGAGTATGATCACAACATGAAAGCACATGAGCAAATTGGACCTATGGCTAAAGAAATGAGACATCTGATCAATAGCTTACAGGTAATGTTTGAGAATTATTTTGTTTGTTATACAAAGTAAGTTTGCATGGCGATGATCTTGGGCTGATTCGTTTTCTTCTTTGAATTAGAATATCTCACCACGTGTGTATGTCTATTAATCAAAATGCTTAGAGCTTCCTGTAAACACTGTTGCTACACCTCAGCACAAAGTTGTCATACAGTGACCACCAACCCCCTCACGTATTGATATTTCTTTGTATGAAATTGGTATGTCGGCTTCGTATGTCACGCTTTTGTGCTCATTATTTGCATTTGTTTCTGCTAACAATGGAGCACCAAAGCCTTCAGCACTTCACGTAACTGCTTGCGCACGGAATATCAATCACAATCAAGAAATGAATATGCATTGTCCTTCTTTCATTTATGACGCAAGTCCTCTCATGTAGTCTCGCAAAAATTGTTTAAATACTGCTCTTAGTTACCTTGGTTATGTATTTCCGCAGAACCATAATCAGCAATTGAAGGGGGAAGTACAACGTTACAAGAGAAAACTTACAGAAGCTCAAGAAAAAGTCACTGAGGTATGCAGTATTTAGTAGTGCATTTCATGTTTGAATTTTGCACCTTTGTTTCTGTTAGGCCTTATGTTCCAATTATTTAAAATCAGACATGCCAGACTTCCGGAATGTTCTGGAATTCCGGAATTCCCAGATCAATTTGAAAAATTTCCTGAAGAGCTACAATGTTTTCTCTGGGGAAATAATTTCGATGTTAATGGCAATTAAAGGCTCGGACAGTGAATGCAAATAATACGTAAGTATCATATACGATATTCATTACGGATGGGCATATTTAGAATGCCTGTTGTGCATTTTAAAGGCACCTGCCTGCTGCAAACAGTAATGAAAATCGATCATCAATTACTTATTAAATCCAAAAGCCCGGAAGATGTGGACAAACTCTATTCTTGTAGATACACTATATCTGCTTCTAATCTGGAAATTGCGCTATCAAAATTTGACAAAATGTGGGAAAACAAGGACAACGACTAAGACGAAAATGTTCAAATACATCTTCGTGCAAAAGTTAAGCTCTGCAGTTGTATTGGACACACAGCAAATTTCGCCAGAAGTGTTGTGTATGTATAGCGTTTCTTTAAAACGTTATGGGTGATGCAAGCATTAAATGCTTTCATATCAAGAATGGAATTTTATTAGGTTAAGGGACACAATAAATTGTGGTGTTTAGGTTATGTGAAATGCCAATTTTTAAAAGGTCATTAGTAAGTGCATTGGGGGTCCCCTGATCATGTCTTGATGATGGATTCATCCAAACAGCAAGAAAAAAAGTTCTGAATAAATGTTGTTGTCTAGAAACTTGAATCGAAATATCTTTCCAACAACGAAGGCTATTGCAATTGTAGGAAAGGCTCGAATTTCTTATTAGTAGACATATGAAGGAAATACGTTTTCGAACTGTACAACCTTAAGACGATAGCATTCCACTTTTTTGCATTCACACCCTGAAGTAAGTAGCCTCTCAATCAATCTAAGGTTCTGAAATGTAACTTTCTGGCTCAAAGTGTGTCCTCAAAGGTGAACTTGACTTGGTAAGCTGAGAAGTAGCTGTGATATCAAGCCAACAGAGATCATTGAAGTGGCCATTGTTGGGTGTTTATGTAGAAAACAGCCCTTTAGTTTTCTGGCCAAACCGGAGTTATTTCATTTTCCCGAAACACATCTCTTGGGGTGCTGGCATGTCTGAAAAATTGAGCTTTACTCAGAATTTGGTATAGCTTAAGTGTCATCCACGAATTACCACACTGGCTTCTTTTCATAAGAATGTTAAATTTGCCTGGTATAAAGTGCAAAGTTTGACTTCAGTTTTTTCCTTTCTCTGGTTTGATTGATCAATATCAAAAACCTTCATTATATGCCATGCTATTCTTCCCATGCTATTGTTTCTCAGAACCGATTTCTTTATGTATGGTGGTCAGAATTGTTTGTGGTGTAATTTAAAGTGCATTTTGTTGTAAACCCATTGTTTGTAATGTGGGAATGTAATTGGCACATATCTGTAAAATCTAGTTTTTGGTGGACGAGGCTGTCTATTGCATGAAATTGCAAGAATAAACTCCTTGTTCTCTGTTTGAAGGACCCGATTCTTTTCCAGGCTCTTTCTTTATGGGAAGAGTCTTTATAGAACTTGATCCGTCTGTCCTTCAGTGATTCTGTCTGCATTTCGATCCTTCGGTCAATAGTGTATTATTCTGGATACACTCTCAAAAGATTTTTCTGAAATTGAGCATGGAGGTGAATATCCATAACCAAATCTTAGTGGTGAAGCTCTTTTTTTGAAAAAAAATACTTTGTTCAACTTGCATATGTTGGTTTATGTCCTAAAATGCTGACCTCGATTCTGCAATTGATCCTGTGAATGGAGGCTAGCTTGCAGAAGCCCTGAAGTTGTTATGTTGACTGTGTTTCAGCTGGAAAAAACGAAAAAGGAGAGTGGTGATGAAGACCCTGTGGTCGATCTAGATAAGCTCGATGCATCAGATATGTCACCAAAATCTGAATCCAGCCACTCGAGTGGTGAGGGTACTGATTCAGATGACATCAAAGTTCTGAGGACCAAACTGAAGTAAGTCTTCCTAGTTAACAATGAATGTTCTTGTTCGTTTTGTCTTTTCTTGATGCCATTGCACACAGGTTAACCAGCGAATTTTCACTCTGTCAGTAGGCCTTCTTGTCACATACTATTGTTTTATCGTGGTGACTCAGTTTCCTCTCAGAATAAACTTGGAGTGCTTTTATGCAAAGTTATCTTTACTATTGTGACTTTGCATGGTTTATGTAACTGGATGTGCGAGCAGTAGAGATGTTTTGATGGCTTCCAAGGCGAGTCACGTAATCACTATTTAGTGACGATTTTATCTTCAAAGGCCAACTAATATAAGACGTTTCAACGGCTCTTCGAATGCTACATGTTAAAATTCGAATAACTTTAGGCTTTGCAGTTGTCTTTGATGTCTGTGTTTGTATTGATCTGATAGGACATATTTTTATTTATACCCGCAGGGCCGCTAGAGAGAAACGTAAAGAAATGAAACTTCTTCTCGATATGTACAAAGGTGTTTCCAAGGAAACTAGAGCTAAAGCAGAGGTAAGAGGATAAGTGTTCATAGGATTGCAGAAAACCTGACTTTTTGAATACTTGCCCAGGTTCATTACTCTGAATATGTGAATCAAAGTGTAAGTGGCACAATTTGTGTTCAAAGTTATGTGCAGATTAAGATATTCGCTGCAGTTCTTTTAACACGCTGAGTCCCACACCATTTGGTAAAAACCGACATTTATTTCTCAGATTAGAATCCTTAAATTTGCCAGATTCAGTGTGGTCAATTGTCGCAGTTGATTAGCTTCTAACGCAGGTTTTTGGATGATTGTCCTTGATCTTTAGCGCTGCGTGAAGCGCACGTTGTTGAAACTCATCGGTCAGCCGGTAAAATGGTCACTTTGCATTTAAAGGTAACACCCGCAAAATGACTCATAACCTGTGATATCACGTGAAAAAGGATGTTTTGGGGGAAAGTCAGGGGAAACCTGGAAAAGCCCGGAAAAAATGTTCAGATATGACCCAAGTCAGGGAAAAGTCGCCAGGGAAAAATTTTTGAGCATGACTTGATTTTTTTTATTTGGTAAAGTATGTCACACTGTGTTATTTAGTCCTGATGTTTGTTGTATTTGTGATGTAAAGTATTGATTCACGCAATTATGATATGTAATCATAAGTTCTATCACAGTTCCCTTTTCGTATTTACACATTCAAACACATTCATCAGGGAAAAGTCAGTAAATTTCGTTTTCAATTTCCTGTGGCAACCCTGCTGATACCTGATGATACAAACCCAGCTGCATTCTATATTTCGGTGTCTTGTTGGTTCACTCGTCTATTATCGGATGATCCTATAAGTACTACAATCATAAGCTGGCTTATATAGAACCAAACAATCTCTCCTCTTATTATATATAATGTTTTCTCTGCGTTCTTCTTCCGATTTATGGAAACTTGTCTCTGTTTGGATTCTCATAACTAATCCTTTAGTGACACACTAGTTTACAAGTGCATTATTTAAGACTACTGAGCATCTTCATACTGTATGATTTGTATGCTGTGTGTATGTTGTGCTCTCTCTCTATATCATGTGTAATCACAGTTATGTAGAACTTTTTAAGATTCTTCCATGGATGCTTTTTCTTTCTTTCTTTCTTTCTTTCTTTCTTTCTTTCTTTCTTTTTTTTGAATGAAAGTGATACGACTTCTATTCATTATTTCCTTTAATATAACGAGCTTCTCGTTGTTATGCTTCCTGTCCTGTCATCGACAAGAGTTATTTCCTGTTAGTAGGGAGTCTCAAGTATTGCTAGCACCCGATGTTACATCTTTATCACATTCATTAAAAGCGTTCTGTTATTTCTTCATTAAAGTCATAAATAATACAACGCTAATGCTTGTAATTGATACTGAAAGATTCTTAAAGGGGAACATTGGTCAAAAATGATATTTTAATAGATGATGGAGCTCATTAAATCATGACAGACAGTTTTTTTTTCGCAACAAAAGCTTGAGTACTTTGTAGAACCTTTAGTTTAGCCAAACCCTTTCGATTTACTTTGTTTTCCCAGTGGAATCGTTTTATTGGAGTATGTCTCCTGCATCTGGGAATTGGTCATTTGGACAAGGTTTGCTCCTGTAAGGCAAATATTTTGCGTTGGTCTGATCCATGAAACTAAAATCCAAAAAACATTTCTGACCCTAGTCGAAGATATCTATGAGCTTTTTGAGGTAAAAGTATAACTTGAAGCATAAAAAATATTAAGTATGCTCAGTTGCCCTCCCTGAAATCCCATTTTTTTGTCGGTTGCTGACTGATGCATTGAGCTAAGGCGTGCATTCAACGAATACATAGCGCTTGACTGAAACATTCTCCACAAAGCAATAAACTGTATTCAGCATGACCTATTTTTCTTGTTACTTGCTAATGTGCGTGAAAGGTGTAATCTTGGTGTGAATACCAACCTGATATTGTCATCGTGGTCCGAAAATGCTACTTACGGTGCCACTGATGGGAGCTGCACACTGCTATGTATTATGGGTTCTTTGTCATGCTCCACCATTTGTGTGTTACTTTTGTGCATTTTATTGGGAATTTGCCTTAATAAGCTATTGTATCAGGTTATTAAGGTAAAGTTGTATACGTCATTGGTATGCTTATTTAGTGGTGTAAGGGGTCTCATAATTCTGCTTCACTTATATAATGACAGCTGCTGAATTCTGGAATTTTATTCCATTTGTTTGAAAATTGGCTCTGTTATGCTGTGAAGCAGCACTTTTATCTTTCAATTACCTGGTGTATGATTCTTGCCAAACTTTTACTTAGTAACTTGTACCATATTTTTCCTA
This sequence comes from Scolionema suvaense, assembly GCA_027575255.1. Lineage (NCBI taxonomy): Eukaryota > Metazoa > Cnidaria > Hydrozoa > Limnomedusae > Olindiidae > Scolionema > Scolionema suvaense. The sequence goes on along the minus strand of JAOBRC010560786.1, from coordinate 3,748 downwards.
CTAAGATCAATTCGATGATGAAACTAACTGCCGTTTCTGCTGCTCACGTTTCACATCTCTTTTCCTGTATTTTGTAGCTTCTTAAAAACGAGAAGAAGCTGAAAGACGAACTCGCAGCCCAGAAAGCGAAACTGACCGCTTTCACGAAAGACTTGGCAAAGCAGAGCAAACGATTGGCAGAAGAAGAAGCACAACGAAGTATAAAAAAACTGAATGATCTCATCGCTGATAAGGAAAGACAAATTGCCAACACAAAGCAGGTATGGTGGTATTGCGTACTATCAGCACAAGGTTCTCTGCGTGGGAAATGTGAATATGTGCCTGCTAATGATGTTCTTGTATAGGTTATATATAACCTTGAAGTGAGAACCGAATTGGTGAGATGTGTTTAAAAAGAGCCGACAGCTGGTCTGTGTTGCCAGCAATCTATCCAGACATTTTCTTTGTTATGTGAGTATGCCGTGAAAGATTTAAGACAAGATATTTTGACGCGTATTGTATGATCACGTAATGATCATGATAGATCACATAATGATCATGTTGATCAACGGTGATGCCACCTTTTTGGACATTTCGTATGCGGCATACAGTAAGCAATCGTATATAGTAAGCTCTCTAATTAGCGGACGCTTGCAAAGGCAGACATCTCTGATTAGCAGACGAGTTTATTTGCCCCGATGAGATCGTTTTCTGGCCAAAACCGCATAAAAAACTTTCTAAAAGGGGGACGTTTCTAATTGGCGGACATTGACCTTTCTTCCCGATGCTGTCCACTAATTGGTTAGTTGAGTTATTTGGTATCTAAGATCAAAAGTTGTGACTGAACACGGCTTTTGTTCTGACGATTCTCGTGCTACTGTTTCGTTCGCTTTTTTTCCACTGGAGGAGAATTTCAGGGTTTTAGTTGTAACACATTAAGAATATTTATGTTCTTTTATTCAATTCTAGGAGGAAGATGCTCTTTTGGCTGAAATGGAGTTTACAGGACAGGCATTTGAAGAGATGCAGGAGCAAAATATTCGATTGATGCAGCAACTCCGGGAAAAGGATGATGCTAACTTGAAGCTTATGTCAGAGGTATGACTTTAAATTTTTAGGTTCTCTTGTGTACTTTAATGGGATTACATTTCGCTGGGATCAAATTTCGCGGTTGAGCCTATCCGCGAAATTTTAAGATTTCGCGGGGATTAAATTTCGTGGATAAGGGGCTTCCTAATTTTTCGCAGGGATTTAATTTCGCGGATCAGGGAAGAAATGAAAATTTTTCGCTTCCTTGTTTGAACATTTTCCAATTAGAGTGACATCCTTTCGACCAAACCCTTATCCCCCTTGAAATTTGAGTTAGAGAGCGTTAACTGTATTTCATAGCAGAAATAATAATAGGGCCACCATTCAAACATAGTGAGGTATTTATAGAGAAAAATTAAGCCCTCTTGGACAAAAAATCAAACACGATGAAAATTTAAAAATCTCGCAAATTGAAGAAAAAAATTCAAATTTTTCGCGGGGATTAAATTTCGCGGATGAGCCCTTTTCAAATTTCCGTTGGGACTTAATTTCGCGGATGACACCCAAATCCGCAAAATCCGCGAAATTAATCCTTGCGAAGTTTAATCCCGTTAAAGTATACTGCGAAAGGTGACTGTCGAACTGTATGGCTGTTAGAGATAGTGCTTTTCGATAATATAGTTTTTCGATTTCATGTACAGTGACACTCTGCTGTTCATGGTTTAATGCTAGTTTGGCAAGTCTTAAGTGTCCTTTTCGGAACTATTTAGTATGCTTTTCCATAGTTCTTCCAATCCATGTTGATACGGATTATTCGTAGTTAACCATACAGAGTATGGGCTTTTTCGAGTAGTACAGTGTATGGGGGGGGTCCCCTGCTAACGTTTGTAATAATGGTGCCACACCCACAAAACTTGGTAGAGATAAAGAAGAACATCTCATAACACTATTTCAGGACTGAAAATGTCCTTGGTGTATTGCATTTGGATGCTACGAGTGATCATTGACAGGGTACGTTTCAGTGCAGACATGGGTTTTTGTAGTGAGTCCTATGGGAATTCTCCAACTGCTGCCGGGAAAAATTTGATATCTCCAGCACCAGGATAGATATTAACACCAAATTTGTTTCAAATGAAAGCTAGATAAATTTGTAGAAAAGTCAACAAAAACCAAGCCCTTCGGGCATGGCAAAAATTTTTTACACGAGAAAAACATGCAGGGGGTGGATTCCACACCCCCCCCCCCCCATACTCTGTAGGGTTAAGGTCTGTCAATCCATCCCCAAAATACGGTTTTTTCTAATTCCTGTTGGACGTTGGAGTCCAGAAACTAACACGTTACTGGAACTGTTTTTATGTGGAATAAATTTCGCATAGTGCAGTTAAAGTTGTGATAATGCTTGATAGATTGGTGAAGTAAATTTCTACATGAATGCTTTTTGGGCGATGACTTGATTTAGGAATTTTTTTGGTTAGCAAGCTTTTTACCTTGTATTGTCAGTGAAAATAAGCTGCTTTGCTATCGTCCAACATTCAGAGAATCAAAGCTAATCAAGTACAGAAACTTGTTCGTGAGGAGAAAGAAGTTCTTACAGAGAAGATTTCGTCGATGAATGCTCACAAACAGGCCACTGAGGACGTCGTGAAATGTCTGGAAGACCGTGAAAAAGTTCTGCAATCTGCTGTGACGAACTTGGAGAAAGAAATGTCGTTGAGACAACAGGCTGTTGAATGCCACAAACGCAAGGCTGTGGAAGTCGGTCAACAGTGTCAAGAACTGAATTTCAAGTTGGAAAATTTAAGTAAACAACTGGATGAGGTGGGTTCTTTTGCATTGCTGAATTGTATATTTCTGTGTATGTATGACTTTTTTTCGGTGATCCACTTACGTCGAGCATGCAGCATTGCCCCCTATTGTACTTTTTGAAAACTGAATAAAGTCAAGTTGTTTTTGTACAATTAGAGCTGTTGGAAAACAGGGTCGACTGATACCCACTGGTAAAGCACGTATACATCTTTGCTACCTGGGTTGGCCGATGCGCACTGTTCCATTGAGTGCAATAATTAAAGCTTAATTCCGCAGTATTTTTATTTATAATTGCAGTATTCCGTATGCAGTAGTATTGCTATTTTCTCGAGCGTTCTGGGTTGCGATGAGATTTTAAAGTACTCTACGGTATTATCTTGCTGTACTTACCCGTAGTTGAAGTCAAGCGTGATCGAAAAGACCAATAGATTGGAAGAAGAGTCTTTCAAATGCAACCGGATCCAGGAGGAAAACATGAGCTTGAAGAAGAAATTAGAACGAGCCAAAAAGATGGAGTATCTTGGTGCATCCGACGAAATTCTTGTGGAAGAAGTGAAGATGTATAAGGTTAGTGTCATCTCTTCTTGCGTTTAAGGAATATTCAGGCAACAGGAGTGCGTTTATATTGGTCAGATGATGGTAGGCAGTTGCGTGGTATTTTATGTGAAAGTTTTGTGGAATGTGTAGAGTAAGGTCATAAGTCCTCAGCTATTTAACTGATCCTGCTGTTTAGCTCTGTAGTTACGACGTGAAGTTGCAAGACCAAATTACATCTTGTATTTACTTCATGTAGGACATGTCGGGGAGAGCAGTTTGCGTTTAATACGTGACATGCTTCATCACCACAGTGACATAGACTTTAAAGGAACAGTAGCTCAAAATTTTTTTCTAGCCGATTGCCATTGTTCTGCCATACCGCCAGGAGATTTCATAG
>JAOBRC010560675.1:0-11170 GCA_027575255.1 Scolionema suvaense | reverse complement strand
AGATTCGTTCTCTGCTCATCGCTTCACTATCACTCAGTGCTAGGTTTTACTGAGCCCCTACCCGTCTTAACCTTTAGCAAAGTTGTGGTTTCTATTAATTTTGCCTTTAGGGATTTCGCGCTTACCAGTTGCAGACGGTGGGATACGAACCCTCGACCTTGTGTGCACAAGGCGACCGCGCTACTGCTGGGCCATTCCAGAGCTCTAAAGGTTAGGGCGGATATTGGCTGGTCATTCCTCTGAGTGTAGCTACTCTGTGGTAGCCATGGGTGAATGGTTTCCTCGATACTGTGTCGTGGCTCCTTACACCTTTTTTTTTATAAGCATAAAGCTTACAAGCATATTGAGGCTGAGATTTCTGAAAAAATTAAGCATAATTTAAACATACACCAAGGCTGGCAATGAGGTTCACCAGTAATTAATTTCTATGAATGTTGTTTTGCAAAACTTACTTTATTGCTGTTGCACATAGTTTTACGGGACCATTTCAATATGTTTTCTAAATGCTGAGCTACAAAATAGCAAATTTGGCAACTTTTCGTTTCACGCGATCTTTCAGTGTCAGAGAAATTATTTGGTCACGATTCAAAACTCCAAGATATTAAGCATATGGTAAGCATAAATGGACCCTGAAACCACGAAAAATTTAAGCATATTTCAGGCTGACCTGAAATTACCTGATGCTTATATAAAAAAAAGGTGTAATAGATTTCCCAGATATGTGCCTTGGCCCTGCCAAGTATCTATGCACGTACTTTCGTGAAGGGCGTTTCCATTTATTACTCTTCGAGACGGAAAATTTCCCAGATTTCGTGGTTTTCGGGCAAATATGCGAAATTAAATTCCTCCTTTACCTCCAAAAATACTCCAAAGTGAAAATTAATTATACTGCAAAATTATCTAACGTCAAGCTGCGGAAAGAAATTCCTCCAAAATTTTGGAAAATTCCGAAAACTTTAAAGGAAAAAGAAACTTTTTTATCAATTCCCTTTGCTTGAAATAAGACCAGTTATCTCTTGCTGCGATACGTGCAGCAAACTAAAATATTTTTTTGCAAGAAATACGTGAAAAGAACTTTCAAAAACTTTCTGTAAATGTTTGAACGCGCACATCCCGCGAAATCCCTTCTTTAGCCTCCACTGCAAAAAGTTCCATCGAAATGCCGGAAAATTTAAGCACGAGAATCTATTCCCTTGTGGTAAGCAATAGAACAACATAAGAATTTGTGGAGCAAACAATCAATTTTCGCGAATAAGTCTGTCCCCAAATTTTCATGATCATTCGTCATTTACTTGACTACCATGGACGAAAATTTATGCTTGTATAACAATGCACAACTGAGGGAGCGCGGCTAGCCTCGCAGTCACGCGGAGACCAGAGCTCAAGAAAATAACAAGAAGTGTTCTGCTCTGTACTTGAAAGAAGAACGTCAAGGTTTGACTGGATGCGCTACCGAGAGGAAATGTGTATATCCTGCTTGAGTGCGCCTTGATACAGGTAACTCAAGTCTAGACCTCATGCTTTGTGGCGAGTAGATTATCAACTTCCTGAACGCATACAAGCAGCATGAGACCGAAGTGGAAAAAGTGGTTCTAACAAGTATGCTTGCTTGCTTGAAGCAGCGTCATTAGCGGTTGTGTTTCGTTGACCAAAAAGAGAGTGAAGCACGTACGGAGAAAGATCGATGGCATGGAGTTATCGAAAAAGGTATTTTAAATAGAGATGGAAACAGGAGAAATGTCTTCCATAAAGGGTTCACTGCAGTGCACAGTCACAAGGGAACTCCAGCAACATAGCTAAGAATCTTGGCTGAATTCGGTGCCTTTAACTAAATCGCACACAGCCATTCTTTTTTCGATCCAATTTTGCGTTCAACTTGCAAGTGGATTCAAGTTTCACAGAAAATTTTCAAGAAATGAAGTGCCTACCCAGCATTAACAACAAAATTCAAGAGGTAAAAATATTACCTTCAAGTCATAGAGATGCGTGCACCACATTATTGATTCATCCATATTTTTTAAGTCAAGCAGGGTAGACCACATCCACATACAGTCGAACCCCCGAAAAGCAGTCACTTCCCAATAACGGCCATCTAACCTTTTGGCGGTTAATAAAAGTGGCCGCTATTGCAGGTTCGGCTGCATGGAATGTGCAACTGCCATACAAAGATGGTGATTATTAGAGCTCAACCTGACCTCGCAAAATAACCATTTTCAATCAATCTGCCTCTCATACACAGCCTTCCGAAGTAAAGACACAAAAACCCACATCGTAAGTAAAACCGAACCAATCAAAAACAAATCATCTACACCTTCAAATAGAGATCCCCGTTTCTTGTCTTCGAACTAGACATTATTGTCACACAGAAAATACAAATAAAGGCACAACCACCGGCTGTTATATCACGAAAATTATCTGTACCATATATCGACAAAAACATCATAAATGACCACTTCTTGCGATGGACGAACAAAGGAAATGAGTTGGACATAATAAACAAACAGTGATGAAATGACAAGCAAATCAGGTGGGAAAAGAGAGGGAGAGAGAGCGTAACAAAAAGAAACAAAGCTCATAAAAGTAAAACTCTCAACACTGATTTTGTACATGCATAAACAGTGAGATCCGGGCAAAGGTACAAATCAAGGCAGTACATCTTAAGCAAGGCTAAAAAATAGGAGGAAAGAAAAATCTTCATACCTTTTGGTAAGAACAAGAATTAATTACAACTGAAAGTAGCACTCTACTCGCATGTTCTTCCAGAAAAAATCAGTACTTTCAAAACTATACATGGGATGCAAGAAGCTAAAAAGAGAGGAGAACAATTAACAGAAAGATTGATAGGCTAAAGAAAACGGTTACAAAGAAAACAAATTCACACACACACAAAAAAAAATTACATCACGCTGCATATAGCATGCCATAAAATAAGATTCCAAACAAACACTTCTACAGATGTCATACTGACAGCAAAGTAAGCCGGCATGCAGATAGATACGAAAATAAAATACATCCTTCACCAGCATTTGGTTGCATGCTGCAGAAATAAATAAATAAATGCACAATGCAACTATGAACGAGACATCACCCACAGACAGGTTCTTCAAACCAAACATAGAGAAGATAAATAAATTGTGCGCGCAAGCAAGGAGAAGATAATTACATGAAAAGAGTCAATTCTTCCAATAGACTCAGAACAGCTCTCTAATGTAAACTCTGCTGTATTTCAAACCTGATCACGCACATTTCTGATGGAACTAATACGATTTTAACCAATGTTCCACACTTGCGCGTCATTGTTCTTTATTTGTGCTTCTATTGATTCCTCCTCTACAGTATCACCATGTCTTGCATACGAGATCTTGAAAATTTTGGATTGCAACAAAGCATGGCACAACATTAAAACGCACCAAATCTAAGACAAGCAGGCTCCAAAAATGGCTGCCTGCATCAAAATTTTAGAAAAAAACAATATTTTTTTCATGTCAAGATTCATCCCCGTCGAGTGTTACTCGAAATTGCAATGCAATGTACAGATCACATAAGCACTTGTATTTGATGCCAATTTACGCAGAACTGGAAAATCTCGGGAATCAACGTTAAAACAGATCATACGGTCTTCCAAGAAGTAAAATATTCTGTTTGTAAGCTTCCTACAAAAAAACAATCCTCAAGCCCCGAAAAATCATCACAGAAAAAAGTCAGTGTTTTTCTTCACCATGACGTACCCGTGAAGCAATGTAGCATCTGTTTTCTCTAAACTCGTTACACCCGAAGAGAAGAGATACAAATTCAGGGAAACAATGATAAGAGATTGTGCTCACAAGACAGATTAGGACGAGGAATACCCAACTACAGATATCACGATCGACAAACGAAAACACGAATGTCAACTAATAAAACAGCGGGCCACGATCTTATCGACTCCATTATATTCACAATCAAATAATAAAAAAATCAGATTCATGTCAGTCTACACAAACGCAGTTCAAACCCCGAAAAATTAAAGTTTCCCTTATAAAATACTAAGTAACAGTATCAGTATGTACTACAAAAGATACTTGTACCAAGTCTGCAGAAAATACGAAGACGTGATGAAGAGGCAAGTTTGTGAGGTTAAAAAACACGAACAATAAATGATCGACACAAACCACAGGATCACAAGTGAAAAGGTGGAACTGTTGCAGACACTGTGTCTATATGTATAAGCATGACTATTGCACACATGGAAAATACGCTATAAAAACGAATTTACTTCCTGAGCTTTATAAATTTCCAGTTGAAAGCAGCATCTGGGTCTTATACGTCAAGGAATGTCCGCATGGCCATGACCAATTGAGTAAATTCATGCATAAATCATGCATATTTGAGTAAGAGCCGTTGCATATGACGTCCCAATGTAGTGAACTAATCAATGCCTGTTCTGAGTCCCTTTCGGTGAGTCAGAGGTGCCACAGTTGAATCAATGTGAGTCCTTTTGTCAGGCAATTCTTAGCAATGTGAACAATTTATGGCCGTTTACGCGATTCATAACAAGCCTTCTTTGGCTGGTGCACTACAGGACAAGAGGAAGTGTCTCAGACATAAAACTTTGTGAGGTATAATTTTTGAGATTTCGGCAATTCAGCTTCATTTGCAAGAAAAATCATCCCTGAGACACCTGCAGCATGCCTTAAAATTGTCCATTGCTCACAAAACTCATATACTTTTTGCATTGTCTCTTACGAGGGCAATAAAATTTGAATGGCGATTTCAGAAGGTATGCTGAGGTACAGCAAGAGATTTCAGAAAGTATGCTGAGGTACAGCAAGAGACTTAAGTGAAAGATGAGTCAAAATTTCGGGTGATTTTTTTCACATTTTTGGACCAAACGCCCTCCCAAAATCCCCTCGCTGTGCAAAATCAACTCATAAACTGGAAATGAAACTTAAGCTATTGTATTCAGTATACGAAAGTATGAGAAGACAAAAAGTCGGGTTAGAACGAGTAGCTAAAAGATTATACGTCGATTGCCGGATTTCGATTTTAAGTTTTAAAGTTTTTCTACACATAACGAAATTAGGAACACAGAGGGGAACGACGACAAAGTTTGAGAGACAGGTTATGAACAACAGTCTAAGGTGCTCTATTGACCACAACTAGGAAAGCACTACTTCCAATTCTACACCAGAATGTTAAGCTCAGCCATGCCCACAAATATCCAATTCTCAAATAAGAGCAACTCTTCAAAGAAGGAAGGGTTAAACACACGAGCGAAAGAAGAGAGACATCAAAGTTTTCGACAAATTCTAAGTGGAAGCTATACTTACTAGGAGCTAATGAAAACAAGAAATCACGACTCAACAATTTGAACAATACATTCAGCACCCAACGTAACTAAAAATATCTATCAAGGAAAGAATACGGAACACGAAACAGAAACCATATGTAAACATAGATTATTCTCATAACTTATGCGTCACAAAATTTCTCTCACAACCTAGGCATCAAGACAAGCAGGTCGACAACTCGCAGTACAGACACGTAAAAACTAAAGGACCATCTCAATTATAACTGACATAATCACTACAAATACTATCTTCCTGCAATAAAGAAAGCAAAACTAGAACGACTACCAAACTATACACAGAGTTGAAATGCACTCAGAATTAAAATGCAATGACAAAAATTTGAGTCAGCGTCCAAATTTTTCGGTTCTCCACTTTAAAGTCCTAGTAGGGGTACGAGTACACACCTATATTTCTGCCTTCACAAATTCAGATTTTGATATGATATTGAGGAAATACAGGGGGAATGGGGGCGGTGGGTTGGTTAAACAGCTACTTCCCTTAAATTTAAGTTCATCATTGCAGACTATAGGACAAATACAACACGTCAAACAAGAGCACATATAGAAACAAATGCACAAAGACATGAAAAAAAAATCTACCCATACAGTGACCAAGCACTACAACCTTATGAGTACATATCAAAAGAAACTATGTCCTCTACTAGATTTAAATTAAAACAAAACTGGACTATCAATTGATTGCAGAATGAGACAACAAAAATATTTCACAACAAAAATTTCTCGTTTTACATTACATACAAAATATACAGCAAATGCAGCGACGGCCACACCAAAGATCAAGAAAGGTGCACAGCACTCAGAGAAGAAAGGTAGGTGAGTGTGATCACGGATCATTAAAATCACCCGGATGCATAATATCCTGTAACTTGCGGACAATATTACGAGCTAGGTTCAACGTGGCACCCGCATCGTGTCGTTCGGCCATTTCTAAAAAAAAATTCAAAGAGAATTTCATAAAATATACGAAATACATCCACGAAGTCACTGACATTTTCTTGCGTCTGTTGTCAACCAGCAGCCGAACAATATTGTGGAAAGAACGCGAAAATTCCTAAATAACGCGTTGACCCCGCTTTGAGATATTCTACATCAATTCATCCTCATGGATATCCCTTCTATATCAGAAATAAGTGCATTGAGAAACATAAGAAACTTTTCTTTACAGAAAGTACAACGGGACTGAGTATAACAGCACCTCAATAGCACATATGGCAGCACACCCACACTCGATTATGCTCACATTTTTCGTAATTTCAGGGACCATTCATGCCTGCATCATGCTTAATTTTTTGCAAATGCATAACTTTTTTAACTCGGTGTTTGGAAATTGAGCTGATATACTCCAGCAGGATAATGTTTAGCAACACGAAAGTACCTCCAAATAAATAAGCACACGGTTTCAGCAACTTCTCATCGATGATCGTTAATAGAGAAGAAAACTAAAGGAAATACTTACCATTAAAAAATTTAATTATATCTGTGAAGTCCATTTGATTATCAATGACAATTTCTCTGAAAACAAAAAATGACATACATAAAATATACGAGTTAAACTAAATCTCCATAAATTTTGACCATCACGGGTTCAACTAAAACTCCGTAAATTTGACTGCCACGTGTTCACCTAAAAGTCAGTATTTGACAAACTTTGATCGGATCGCCTGCAACCGAATAGGATGAAAATTAACTTTTCGATTTGACTGTTGAAAGGGAGTCGCATAGCTGCCCCCTATTCCAAAACTAAAATACTTCAGCTCAGAACATCGGCACTCAAAAATGCTACAATTTTCATGCAACGATTTAAGTCGAAAAATTCGAATCCTGGTCAAACCCACCGTAGAAATGTTCTGCTAGAGATTCATTTCATGGGATTAGTATAGTAGTATCAGCTGATTCAAGCCCCGTCTCAACAAATTGCAAAATTCAATAAGAATTTAAATTAGTTGAAAATTACTTCTGTTTGTCCGAAATCATTTCGTCCGAAAATTTTGCGTATAATGTAGGTGTGTTTTGCTTTCATTTAAGGACACAGAGACATGGAATGGAAATCTGAACATATCAAGTAGCTGTTTAAAAACTCAAGTATGAGAAGACAACACTCACCTGTACAATTCGATGATAGCAAGTGCCACAAATAAGTTGAAATGAGATGAAGAGACATGACACGCTGCCCATATCGTTTCCCACACGGAGAAAATGTCTTCGTATTGTAACTCTAAATCAAACAAGTCACAGAATTAGTGGACGCCCGAGAGATTTTCGATTAAGCAAAAAAAAAAAAAGCCATGAAAAAAAGTTGAAACATGTCGTGTTTAAAATTTGTTGTTTTCTTTCTGAGAATTGTTACTCAGTTTGTGCTTTTAAGACTGTTTGGATACGTAGAGTTGCTCCTACTATCCACACCAAAAATGAAAAAAGCATGAACATTGCCATTTTTGGAAATAAATTGCAACCTGCAAGATAAACCGGATTTTCCTCAGACATAGCACATGATCATAACATTCGTAGAGTTGCCCCTAATATTCAAGCAAAAAAATGACAAAAATCCGATGACCTGTTTTTGACATATTTTGACAAAACCATGAAAATTACAATTCTTGGGTATGTATAACTCGCCACCTGCAAGGCAAACGAGAGTTTTCCCAGATAGGACACATGGTCCATAACATAACTGCATTTGCCCTGAAGTTTCATACCGAAAAAGTAGGGAACGGATCTTGAAACACTTCGAAAACAATCTACAAATGGTAGCTGCTGGACTTTAGGACAGCATAATATCTCCAAATCTACATAAGCTTTCTTTCCGAAATAAAAAGCGAAGGTCATGTTTTACTGACCTCTATCACCGATTAAAATTTCATTTTTGACCTGAGTTCCCCTTTTAAAATTCAGGAATATGTCAAGAACAAGTCGTAGAAATATCTTTGTCACTTAAGAATATAAAGGTTATCAAAACAGCCCCCATTCCAGCAATGAATGTTCTTGAATTTAGTCATAATCTATGACTCCTTTGAAATACTATATACCACATTACGTTGAGCATGAGAAACGTAAACAAAATATATCTTTTCATACCTCTTTTAAAGTCTAATAGAAACCATCGGTAACAGAAATAAAAGATGGTGCTGTCGCCGTGAGTTTCCAACACTTCATGTAACTCAGGATCGAGAATCTAAACACAGAACAGAAACTATCAATGGCTAATACTGAGGAAAATCCATCGATCGATCGATACACACCTCTAGTTGCATCACTGCAGTACAGCTAACACAGACACAAATCCGAAAACAGGAGCTTGCACAACACATGATGAGATTGTATCAAAATTGTGTCTAAATAGTAGCGTGTTGTATTGATTGCTTTCAGGCTTCTGATAAACCATTCCCATTGGTAAAAGGCGTCGTACAATTCGGGTATAGTAAAACATTATATGCTTACCTAATTGGATCATGCCTATAAAATAATGTCTCGAGTATAAGCGTTTGGGCGCTTACTTACTTTTCAAGGATCCAGGCATATTTGAGGGGGGGGTTTATTTGAGGGGGGAGTGCATTTAATTAATAGATTCTGAAGTAATTTAAGAATAAAAAAAGTTTCCATAATATCACAATGAAGTTGAACAGAATAGGATTAAAAGCTAGATCAAGTTGAATCGTTCATTCAAAATTACTTCCTGACTAACTTGTAAATTACATTCTTGTTCAAAATTCGAATAAGTGCCAATTTTTGAAGGTTGAACCATGGGTGCTTTTTTGAAGAGTGGGTGCTTATTAATTAATTTCACTTCTACGGTGGCACCTATTGAAGTGGGGGGCGCCTATTTGAGCAAGGGGGACGCTTATTCGAGGCATTACGTTACATCCTCCAAAGGACAGCATGATCCGAGCTTAGTCAGTAGGATTTTCACTCCATGACTTTCGAATCATGCAGAATTTACCAGACTGAGCTCGCTACCCGCAAACAATTCACAAACTTGGGATACTAGAACAAACTGGGCCTCTCCATCCTGTCGATTCAATCAGGCTCAAACAACATATTTTAGAGCCAAAAATAATATAGTGTCTTCCTCATTAGACTTCCTACTGAGCCTTTGATTTGCTTCATGCTAGTTACTGATAGTATCGAAAAACAAATATTCTGAGAATCAAACATAAGTCAATCCTTTCCATCAGGCCAGAAAACAAATGGATACAAAAATATTCTCCAATAACACATTGTTCTCACTTCATTTCAATTAAATCCTACATTATGGTGGTATAAAAGAACGAATATTTGCCAGATGCTCATACAATTATACCTACCTGTATCAAAGAGCGAATATTTGCCAGATGCTCGTCCATAGCATGACCGTGAGGAAAATTCTTCTCCATTCGATCCATTAATTTTACGAAACAACCGTACACAATCGGTTCTGGAATAACAAGGAAAGGTAGAGTACAGTGAGACGGATATGAATTAGTGTATACGCATTTACTTGGTTAAAGAATATTTGGATGTTGTTCTGGTTAAAAACAATCTAAAGCAGAGCTCTTTTCTCAACAAACAAGTCACATAATTAATGGACTCCTGCAATTGAGAATCTTTGTGTAAGATCAAAGAAAAAAATGAGAAATAAGCCAAAAGATTCATACCACAAATAACAAACAACCAATGAAGGGTTTTAGAAATATTATCAAAAAACCCCTAAAAATAGCCAATATAAGCATAAATTACAACCCGCATGCTGAACAAGATGCAGTATTCCCAAGATATAAGGCATGGATCACAGAACAAAGTAAGCCCCTAAGATCAACCCAAAAAAATGAGAAAAAAAGGAAGAGTGGTTTTCGACATATTTAGAATAAAACTGAAAATAGCTACTTTCGGACGTATGTCACCACCCCCAAGTCTAAAATAAACGAGATTTTCCCCAGACATGGCACATGGTTCATAATATATGCAGAGTTGCCCCGAAGAATCACACCAAAAATGCCAAAAAACGAATCAACCATTTCTGCCCAAAATAGCCAATTTCAGACACAAATTGCCACCAGCAAGCCAAACGAGATTTTCCGGAGAAGTGCCACATGGTTCATAACATGCGCCAATTTGCACCAAATACTCACACCAAAAAAGACAAGAATCCTATGAACAGTTTTTGACATATTTGGAAAAACAACACTGAAAATCGCCATTTTCGGATATAAATTGCCACCTGCAACCCAAACGAGATTCTCAGGAGACATCGCATATGGATCCAAAACATGCCCAGAGTTACCCTTACTATTCACACCAAAAATGACAAGAATCATATCAACAGTTTTTTGAGATATTAGGAAAAACCCATGAAAAATGCCATTTTTGGACGTATGTAAATTGCCACCTGCAAGCCAAACGAGAGTTTTCCCAAATATAACACGAGGTCCACAGCATAACTGCTACTGCCCTGCAGTTTCACACCAAAAACTACAAAAAAGTAAAGAACAGATTTTAAATATTGTTGAAAAACCCTAAAACTGGCCATTTTTTGGCATAAATTGCCACCTGCAAGCCAAACAAAAATTTTGTTCAAAATTCCATCACTTTTCCTCAATTACGGATGGTCACCTTCACACCAAATTGAAGAAAAATTCATTGAGTGACTACCTATCCGGGAAAATGCATTCGTGACGGACGGAAGGACGGACATACCTCATTTTATAGGACTCTAAATCACGAATTCAGGAAATTTTAAAGTAATGATCGAGTATAAAAGCACCTTTGTGTACACACACTAAAGGTGGGTTTTCAGTGAGCAAGTGTAACAACAAAAAGCAGTAGGGAAGCAATTATTTTTTTCTT
>JAOBRC010560564.1:0-11171 GCA_027575255.1 Scolionema suvaense | reverse complement strand
CTCCAAGGAATTGCGTAAAAAGCATAGTATACCATTAATCCTAGCCTCCTGATACATATTCTTGACATCTACATTGAAATTTGGCCATATAATAACGTTCCTCCGTAAATGTCATCTTTTTTTGGCATTGACAACAGTCAAAAATGATGATGTCACGCCTAAAATTAGTATCAGATAACACTTTTTTTTGTATTTCGGAAATCCTCGATAAATTTTAGGAAAAGTCACCAAGTTTCGTGGCCATAGCATAAGTACTTCTTAAGGTATTTAACAAAGTTCATAGCCGCGGGCATCCCGTGCCCCCTCCCCCCAACCTTTGTAGGGTTAAATATTTTGATGAAAAAGCTATAGACTCACACAATGCAAAATACACTTTGAATCTGAATAGCGAATGTTCACTTCACGGGAAATGGATTTACATTTTTTTTTTCAAGCAAGTTTGGAAAATTTCGAGCTTTTCTTGGTCTGAAGTTTCTCCCTGCGCAAATTTCTCTCTGTAAATGCTTTTGCGAAAACGTAGCAAAAACATTTCCAATATTTTTCATCTATTTCTGTTTAATGCAGACCTTAATCACGATTTCTTGCTGAATATTTCCATGCTCATGCTTAGCTTCTTATTCTATTCTTCTATCATTTTTCTGTTATTGTTTATGTGTGGCGGGAGTTGAAGGACGGAGTTGAGGATAAATCTATAGGATTCTATGAATAGAAGGTATTTTTTGTAGCACTTTTTGCTTATTATCTTCCTAATTTTTTTACTCAGCGTTGGTCATACAATGTGCTCACAAAACTAAACGTTTTTCTAACTACCTCCTAGAAATGTAAAGTCTAATGGAGTGAAAAATTTTAAACTGGTTTGTTATTATTAAAAACATTTCTGATAGCAGAATAAACAATCTCAAAATTTATTGCTTTGCCACTACGCAAACGTTGACCGTTCGAATCACTACTATCCTAGAAGACTTATTCTGCACTCAGGCTCTCAAGCTTTCTAATAAGAAAATTCCAGCTTATACGCCGAATTAGAACATAAAAAATATCTTCAACTGAAGACAGTTCTTAGCTCCAACAGGTCAGGTACGTTTTCGTTCAAAGTTATTTGCAAAAAACGTTTTTCCAGCTATATTTTGGTACGGCACTTCTCTTACACATGGTCAAAGTCTCACAATCTGCGTTCGGATCAGCCAGCGTTGGCTCGAAATGAGCTGGTCTCCATGGCAACAGGTGGCATTTCACGCAGTTTATCTGAAACCGTAAATCGTGTATTGCAGTTAATCATCTAAAGTGGAACACTGTTCAGACTTTGAAAGGTTTTAGGTATGCATTTGTGCTCATTTCTACACTTACCTGTAGAAAAACGTGTGGACTTTTTATTCGGCGGCTTAGAACCTGGACGGCTATGTCGCACATCTCAGTCCAACAGTGAGTTCCTATGTGTTCAAAGAGGCGCCGCTTTTGTTTGACTGAGAAGCATCGCCAAGCATTCTAAGCTGATGAATAAAAGGTCAGAGCTTATTTCTAAATGTAGACTTGAGAACAAATACCTGAAGACATAAGGAGTGTTCCACTTGCAGGTGGTTCATGAAGATTGAGGGATGATTGTAGTTACTGTTAACTCTATCCACACCGGGGTCATTTTGGCGGTGGTGGTCCCGGGCCATAATATGGCCCCCTTCCATAACTTCGGAACGACTTAACCTATGTTAATAATACTTGGCAGGTATAAAGTATGTTATTATACGAATAATTTGGCATAATTATTTTGTCGATAACGTCACTCAATTTTTGCTGACGCCATCAAAATGACATAACATGCTCGAAAAACGCCAAAAATGTCGATTTTCGAAAATTGCAATAAAAATACATTCCAACTCAAAATATTGGAGTTTTCTATCATTAATTCCATCAATTTAATGGTAGACTCTCCCAAAGATTTTTTTTTAGCGTTATTTTCAGCTGGTTTCCTCCTTTGGGATGCCAAATTTAGCCTACCGCACTATGAAAATGACGTCAACACGCTCAGGGCGTGGCACCCACCAAAATTGTTATTGTAGAAATATGCTCCTGAATAAATTGTAGGAAAAGTTACGAAGTTTCATGACTTTCGGTACAGTCGTTAAAAAGATATTCAAAAAAGTTTGGTAGGGGGCGGGGGGCATTATGGTGGGGATAGGGTTAAATGGGAGTGAAATATTTTAAAATGTCACTTTTTATGTAGCTTAGTTTTAGTATGCCTGATGACAGTTCACCTATAAGGGTGTTACAAGAAACTGACAGTAGCACAGAAAATGCAATTTTCTTTCTTGTTCTTAGCGAGTTTATGACTGCCCTGTGTTGCATACTGAACACTCTAGCAGAGGATGGTTCGTTTGTCATCTGTGATAAGATGAATATAATGTGAGTGGAAATATATCAGATAACAATAATCTTTTCACGGCAAATTTGATGAGACTAAAGAGTCTGATCATCTTTGTGGTTACGTGTGAAAGCCTATTGCAGACGAAAGTCAAGTCCTTCGGTTCAACATGCACTGCTTTAATCTGTTCTACGTTATGGTCTGAAAACAGACACATAAATACCACCCCATTCAAATTAAACTTGAATGAAGAGCAAAGCACACCAAATCTGACATAAATCTACCCTTTTGTAGCATTTCTGTACTTCTTTCTCCTACCTGTGTTTTGGGTTTAGAAACCGATGTAGATCAACTGGCACAAGATTTCACTGACAGTTATGGGAGCTTTTCTCCTGCCGTGTCACTGGATCATATTACACGATACATTGCTACCATGGAAGGAATCGTTGAAAGCACCTGTGAAATTCTGTTTGAAGGAGGCACAACTGCCAGCGCTATCGTACAAGGAATAGTTGCTTCACAAGGAAGCTGTTTCGATCTTAAAGTAAGTTTAGCATTATACGCATTAGATGTCAATTTATAATTGTTTCAGTATATTGATTGTGTTATTTGACTTCTCTAGTGCTTACACAGTGAGCTGATAACCAATGTGTGAGGTACCTAAGTCACGCACTGCTGAACTTTAAAAGCTGTTTTGATCCACTTCTAAGGCCAGGATGCACACTATGAGCTAATACATGTAAGTCCATAAAGTCATGCTGTGAGAGTGTCTTGCTTTTGCTTATGATCCCAAAAAGGTGCTTGATACACATCCTGTTATCCATGTATTACGTTGTGGTTTGGCATCTTCCGTAAAATACCAGAGATTCCATGGTATTCCACTGAGTTAGGTTTGTACAGTGTTTTTAAGTTCGTATATGATTTGCCAGAGTATTCCAATGGCGATTGGCTAATCGGTTGAATGGTTTGTAAAATGCGTCTTTCTAGAGAAAGTTACTTAGTGTATTAGAAAGTGGGCGTCGTGTGCTGCTGGTGCATTTGCTGCGTTATGTATTCCCAACACAACGATGTTTTATAGTAAGGATTTTAATCTCTCTTGGGCATAAGTGTTATTTCTAACAGACTTGTCGGACTAAAACTAACTTTAGAACCACGAGGAACAGTGTAGTTTGTATGCCCAGACGATAACATGAATCTGTCACCCCACCTCTATGAGACTTTCGGAAATTTAACTGCTTTTCTCTGAGGTTTTCAGATCAAAAGCAGCCTAAATTGCTTTCAAGCGTAGGTTTAATACCAAATTGGAGTGCGATAAATGCATGATATTTATTAACCCGATTCATGAAGGGGGTGGGGGTAAATTTGTCCTCACCGTCAGAAATGGCCAAAAATACGTAAAGCGAGGGATTAAGATATGTGAACCAAATCAACCTGAGATGAAATTGCGCGATGATCTTGCTTCATTAAAGCAACAATCTTGGTTCAGGGTATATGGACCTTTTGTCAGGCAGTTGTCTCAGTCCTTATAAAATAAATAATCGTCATATCTTTATAACTATCGAACCCTATTTGCACATTGTGCCCCCTCCCCTTCTACATTTCAGAAAGCCACTGCTGAACCACTAAAGCGAATGATACGAAGCTTGGGGAGTTTTCATACAATTTATCTACGGTCAATTTTAGTGCAAAGAAAAATTTCTTACACGCCACCTGTCCGCTGTGACAGGTGTTTTCTCCAACGCGATTGCGTGAAAATTTGGTGTGTGACGTCATTGAAAGGCTTATTTCCCCCCCCCAAAAAAAAAAAACAACAGGAGTTTAGCAGCTTAAATGTGCATAAATAGTTGACCAACAGCTAGTGGGGAGATAATGTGCCTATTCCGAGTATCAGTGACCTCTCCTGATGCCATAAAAAGGACCCATCCATCATACACTAAAACAATAGACTAGCTTAGTCGCTTTTCTCTAAAACCCAAAAAACTATACCATTAGTTTGTATTCTGACTGCTGCCAAATGAGACTCTACATAACAGGAGAGGAGAAAGAAAAATATCTCTTCCGGGGATATTGATTGACTTTCGCATTTTCTGCTTATCACACTCTGGCTCTCGAACATAGATCTGATGAAATGGACTATGCTAGTCTAAGTAAAACAATAGATTTCTAGATGTGGTGGTAATAAAGGATGACATCATCATTGCCACCTGCTATTTGTGGGACCAAACTTGATACCATTTTGTTCCTTACGTGTATGTCTTTTATCATGCAAGAGCTTCATGGATTGATCGTTGACTTGTCTTATCTCAGTTTGTAAGAGTGACTTCCAACGGTACGTTTTTCTACTAATAGCCCGTATCAGAAACAATGTGTGTTTTGTATTGATAAAAGGCGCAACTGGACATAGCTGCACAAACTTGTCTTGTTAGTTTATGATGATCTCTTCCAATAGGTGCACTTTTACATTACTCTTCCTCCTTGTTGATTTTATTTAGGTTGACGTTGCAGAGCTTGGAGCTCGACTGGAACTCAGCTATGACACTCAATTCGAACTCATGGATGCTGGTGTTGAGATGGCACAAAGCATCATTGCTCACCAATCAGCGAAAATCCTCAGCAAGGATGTGGATACAAATTTTAATCCAAAGCATGTAGTGCGGACAATCCTAACGAAGTGGAATGCGTATTTGTCTGGACTTGATCATAGAAGATACATTGTGGTGTCTGCATGCAATGTGATCGAATACAAGAGTGGTGGAATCAGACCACAGTTTTGTGAAGACTTGTCCAAACACCCTTGGAAAGATTTACAAAGTTTGACGTCGTATAAGTATGATAGACCAATGTGTTCAAGTAGTGCCGCAAGCCGTCTGGCCTATATTCCAGGTAATTTTGTCGTGTATACTATGACGGACTTATTCAAACTACTAGTACTTGCCTCGTCCCAATCATCCTTTGCTTCGTTTTGCCACAAAAAGTTATGAAGGATCCTGAAGCAGTCTCCATGAATTATATCAATACTGCATTGTTTAGAAATTTGGTGTGCTCTATATAAACTATTTTTAATGCACCTTGTAGAATCATTAACGACACGCAATGGTTCATTTCGTGAGCAAATCCAGAAATTGCATGTTACTTTGAGACATGCGCAAAATATGGCGTTTGCCAGTTACCACAAGCCAAAGACTAATGGTATTATCAATACGTGAAGGAAAGATTGCCTCCACGGATACGCGATTGGGTTTGACGGATCGGGCTTGTAGGACTTTAAAGGACTGACTTCGAAGACAAGAAGGAGAGGCAGTTGTACCCCCCCCCCCCCCCGCGTCCTTTTTTTGACCACGCACACTGTTTTAAGATTTTACCTGTTATGCCAGCTGCAGCTGTCTGACCTAATTTGTGAGCACGTTGATGCAATGAAATCGCGCTAGTTTGATACTCTGGAGGTTGCGAATAGCCTTGAAATCGGTTGGCCACATCAATTATTCGGTGTTTTCAGAATTATGATCAAATATTGGCTATGCATGTTTTTGTACAGAGCCTAAAAATGATGAAATTCTAAACAAGTTTGCATCTGGTTGTACCAACTATATATTTCCTATCATGGCTAACGATGTTATCAGTCTTTTAGAAAATAGTCTCCCAGAGCTTGCTGATCTATTCCGTCTTTTCTTGTAAAATGCATAACGCTAAAAAATTAAAGCTCTTCTGCATATGTCCCAGTCTTTAGTTAAACGTTTTTTGTGATATTTTGTAAGTCGTGGCATTTCAGGGTAGAAAAATCTGAAACGTTTCAGTGAGGATTTATTTGAGTATATAAACTATAATTGTTTGTCTGTCGAAGAGTCAATGTTGCCAACGCTGTTGGAATGATATTGATTTCTATTAGATTCGATGTACTACTAAAATTTGCAATGACATTCAGTCAGACGAAAATATGGCTTTTGCACCGAGATCAAAACCAAATCAAACTTTGAAAACTGCTCAATTTTTGTAACGTTGACTTAAGACAAGCACTGACTAAACGTGCGCTTATACTGCCACTAGTACGCCGTAGAAATGAGAAAATGGACCAAAACAGTCTAGACCAAAAAGGAGGCGTTACCATAAGAAAAAAAGTCATCATTTTGGGTTCCAATTTGAACGAAAATTTTCGATTTTTTTTCGAATTTGATTTTTGGAGCAAACTTGCTCGTAAGCCATAAAATAACATGCATTGTGTACAACGAAGCACAATTTATGCCGGTCAATTCTCAGACACACCTGTCCTTGACAGATGACCAACGGGAACAGTATAACCTATCACAATCAAAGTTGCCGAAGAAGTTACTTAATTACGGTACAAATCCTCAACTCATATTTATAACTTTTATTGTCATCTCTTACTGTTTGCTTGGTATAAGAAAACATTTCCAAACGGGCAGAGGTGAGATGTGACCCATTTCCATCCCTGCACTATGGGGTTTACTTTGGAAACGAACATATCGGGAAATGGTTTCATCTAACTTCACCTGACAATGTTTCTGGCTCAAGACGAAATACATTTACCTCTCTAAATTAACCTTTACATCTACTATTTTAACTTTCACAGTAGTCTTACTACTTTGAGGAAACATTTCATGTTATTTTTATAATTGAACCCAAATTTTTCCGAATCTGAAAACCTTTTTCAAAATCTAACACGTGCCAAGGGGGCATCTGCAATAGATAACTGTCACTCATTGCAAGCTATTACATATTGTATGCATTTTACAATAAGCGCGTTTTTTTGCTGGTACTTTCTGGTACAGTTAAAGGTGTATGATCCAATGGCCGTCTGAAAACAAATGTTATAGATACAATATTTTGAGCAAAATCAGTTCTATTAAATACAAAAACAACCATAATATAGGTCGCATACTTTCATAAGTCAATCTTCATATGTTTATGCTTTTTGGAAAATTGAAGTAATATGTAAGGATCTGAATTTAGGGGTCGATAATGCAGTTCAAGAATTGAGCATCAAGACAAAGATATTTTCCACTGATCGACATACTTTAGATTTAGAGTCGTAGTGACAAGAATGTTACTTTCCATAAATAATTTCAAAACCTTTCATGTGAACGATTCCATCGGATCCTGCCCCTTTAAATCAGTGAAATGAAAAAGCCGCATGAGCTTGTACGCAAAAAACAGAAAATTCAGCAGTTAAACCGAATATCGGCCAAAGTTAAACATGTCAATCCTAAAGAACAATGTCTAAAATGTGTCCCGAGGAAGCCAATATTAGACTCTAGTTTTAGCGGAAGAGTCCTATAAAATGCGGTCCGTCCATCCGTCCGTCCGTCACCAATTCATTTTCCCGGATAACCGCTCAATGAATTTGTTGTGAAAGTGACAATCAGTAATTGACGAAACGTGACGGAGCCGCAATTTTGAAAAAAAATTTGTTCGGCTATTTATGCCCAAAAATGGCCTTTTTTAGGGTTTTTTAAGAATATTTCAAAATCTGTTCATTACTGTTTTGTGGTTTTTCGTGTGAAACTACAGGACAATAGTATGTTGTGGACGACGTGTCATATCTGGGAAAACTCTCATTTGGCTTGCAGGTGGCAATTTATACACGTCCAAATAAGGCATTTTTCATGACTTTTTTCCAAATAAGTCAAAACTATTCATCCGATTCTTGTTATTTTTGGGGTGAATATTAGGGGCAACTCTACGCATGTTTTGAACCATATGTCATGTCTCCTGAAAAGCTAGTTTGGCTTGCAGGTGGCAAATTATGTCCAAAATGGTGATTTTCAGAGTTTTCTCCACGTATCTTATGAACGGTAAATCTGTTTATTGTTATTTTTGGTGTGAATATTTGAGGCAACTGTACGCATGTTATGAACCATTTGCCATTTCTCGGGACAGTCTCGTTTGGCTTGCAGGTGCCAATTTAAGTCCAATAATGGCGTTTTTCATGGTGTTTGATCAAAAGATGTCAAAAGCTGTTCATCCAATTCTTGTCATTTTTGGTCCGAATATAAGGGGTAACTCTACGCATGATCTGGTTTGGCTTGCAGGTGGCAATGTATGCCCAAAATTGGATGTTTTCAAGTTTTTTTTCCAAATATTTCGCGAACTGTTCATCCGTTTTTTGTCAATTCTGTTTTGATTCATAGGAGCGTCTCTGTGTACGTTATGAACCATGTGCCGTGTCTGAGGAAAATCTGCATAGGGTTGCAGGTGGTAATTTACGTCAGAAAATGACTATTTTCAAGGTTTTCTCCAAATGTATCAACCATGGTTTAAGTTTTCATTTTTGGCGTGGATCTTAGGGGCAACAAATCATACGTCATGGCTCAAGCTTCATATCTTGGGAATATGTTGTTGTTTAGCATGGTCGTGGCAATACATGTCAATAATGGCTGTTTCAGGGCTTTTTCGTAATGTTTCAAGAAAACTCCATGGCAATATATGTCAATAATGGCTGCTTTAGGGCTTTTTCGTGATGTTTCAAGAAAACTCCATGGCTTACGTGTTATTCTCTTCTTTGATATGACACGGAGATTCTCAATTAAGTTTTCGGGAGTCCACTAATTATGTGACTTGTTGATAGTTGTTTCTGATATCTTTTTTAGCTGCGGTGAACGTTTCAAAGTCTGAGAAAGGTATTTTGAATCTGAGAGAATTGTACGAGCTTGGCAGCACTGTCTTTGAAATTCCGAACAAGCAATTTTTGAAGGATAACCGATGGATTAGTTTGTCAGCCTCTTCAGATGTTTTCTTTGTTCGAAAATTGCATCTATATCTGCCATCGGAGAGTGGGAGCTACAGAGTGGAACTTAGCGTTACTCATATTGACGGTGAGTCGTAAGTGTAGTTTATTTGAAGGATAAATCTATTTTATTTGGCGAAAATTTCTAACGGCCTTATTACGGCGAATCGCACCTCGAATGCCTAAATCCTTCATCTGTCGGCATGGCTGTGACGTAGAAGGCACAAAAACCTTTTCGGATTCAAGTAACATACACGTTTCGCTTGTTGTTGAAGAACAACTAAGTTTAAATGTGAAATTTCAAATCACATATTTATATAGCATATTTATAGCACTTGTTCTGGGTCCAAATCTATTCTCTCTCCCATCAGCGAATAATTTTCCGTACTTTGCACATGTTGTTGATGGCGGCATTAGATGTCCGATTCACTTCTGCTTTAGAACCTGTGCTTGACTGACCATCTTTCTGTATCGGTAGAAAGTTATAACACGATTTATTGAAAGCTGATGCAGGATTTATAATTTATATAATTCATAATTTTGATATCTATTACCGCATTGAAATATGTAAATGGCATAGTCGAAGCTGGCAGCAAAACATGAAGGATCGTGTAGTCCAAATCATTCTGAATCTTTTTCAGGTAAGAATCTGTTGGCATCAAAAGTACCTCAATACGTTATACCTCACATCGTCCGTCTATCAACAAGCTACGACACTGGATCACAATACTGTGCTGGGAAGAAGGAATCACCGTATCAAGTACCTCACTGCCCTCCTCCAGCTTCTCTTTGCTTGCAAAGCTCTGGTGACCTCACAAACGAAGAGTTTCTACCTTCGGTTTACGGAAAATGGAATGTAAAACTGGCAAACATCAGAACACCCGGCCTTCGCAAACTGAGGCTTCCTAAATTGGCTGGGAAAAGTTATCTGCAAGCTACATTAGATTTGTGTTCCAGTGTTCAGTTGGTCAACAATCGGCATTCCATTTCTGGTATCGAGCGACGTTCGACAGACGTTTGTTGTCGTGATATTGGCCAGCACTGGTCGATAAAAAGTAATCAGTGCGAAAATTGTCCATCAGGATCGAGGCCAACAAAGAACTCTTATTTCTGCCACATAGGAAGTGAGGAAGATGAGCCTGTTCCTCCTACACCGTCTGGTGGAGGTGGAAGTGGCGGCGGCGGTGGAGACACCATGCTGTGCAGATTATTAAAAAGCATTATTGCTTATTCTAGTCTTTCAAGTCAGGATAGCGGAGTTGAAGGACGTTTCACCGGATTTGTTAAAGCAAATTGCCTGGACAAATAATTGTACGTATGTAATTTATTTTACGTAAGTTTTTGTAAGGTTTGTAGCTTATTTAAAACACGTTCTGTGATATCGATGATTACAAAAGAAAAGTTCATTGTGTTTCTTTCTCGTGAGCAGAAAAGAAAACGTGATCTTAAGCATTTAAACTAGTTTTTCTCGTTACAGCTTCGCCTATGTTCTATGTTCTCAGAATAAAAGCTATAAACGTCATAAAAAGTTGCGGAAAAAAGTCTTCATTGATCAATGAGCGAGAGTGGTGGAATAACCCAAGGTATGGGTAGGGTTAACCCTATTAGGGTGGGTGCGAATTCCTCCACGATCGATGTAGACCTCTTCTGGCAATGTATGTGAAACCAGTGTTGCTGACGTTTTTTATGAAAAGATGAGCAATTTTTATTTCAAGATTTTGAGTCTATTTTGCTAGAAATTTAAGAACACGTTGAGTGGAAGACGTATTCCATATTATTGCATGCATAGTTTTATGGGTATTGGATTATTTTAAGGGTGATTACTGGTTCCAGAATGAAGAATGTTTCAGGGGTGGTTTTTAATCAAAATTACTAAATATTATGAAATCAGAAGGGAAAAAGTAACCCTATAAATTTGTTTAGTCGTTGAATTAAATCCTGTAGGTTGACGTCATTAGAGCTGATATTGTCGTTGTTGGTGTTTTAACCCTATTTAGGGGGGGGGGAGGTATATTTACCTCCCCCTCCGAAAATTTTTGATAACTTTTGAACGGCTGCACATATGTATCCAGT
>JAOBRC010560453.1:0-11171 GCA_027575255.1 Scolionema suvaense | reverse complement strand
AATTATATCAAGGAGGTTTAACCTCCTTGATTATATATAGGTGCTGGTTATACGTCGCTTGCGTCGTACTCTTGTTTGTTTTACTGCTCTACTTCTCAAAATTTCAAATCTGAATTTCTCAGGATCCAAATTTCCAAATATCCAAATAAGATGTTGTCTTTCTTTTTACCTTAGGTATGAACCTTTTAACTGCGAGCTAATTTCCTGTTTTGAAATGCTGGCTCAAAACGTATTAAAGGAAACCTGTGGGGGTATCATGTCTCAGACTTAGTGCTGTATAGTTATGGAGGGCAGAAAATTTATCCTTTTCTCCTCAGCAAATCTTCTAAGCATTAAGCAGAGTGGTTAATTGACTATTTCCTAGTATGCATAGTTGGTACGATACTCTGCTGAAAATTACAGCTCGAAGGAGCAAGTATTTTCATAAATCTGGCCAGATAGGGATGGAATCTGATGTTTGCTTTGTTGAGGGGGGTTGCGACAGACTGTGCATGTGAGATCCATTGAGTGCTCCAGTTGGAGAAATACTCGAAGAAGCATCGATACCTCTCTATGTTTATCGTCGGGATGCATGTGACAAAATTTGCTGTCCTTTTTATCACCTAAAGTGGATTCCAAATTCAAACATTTTGGAAAAGAGTTTGTAAGTATGAATTTCACTGTTTCGTGCTTATGCAGAAAAGCTTGTTCTCTGACCGCCAACTAAAATCTGAACCAAGGCAGTCGAGGCAATGAATTTGCTCACAGAGTTAGTGCCCCGCGTGGACTAGACGGTGAGCAACTTATAGCCAAAAATGTGAACTGTTTCAGGTTTTCAGGCCATGACCAGTTGCACAAAATTTCGCTTTGTAGCCCCCTATCGCCAAGCCAAAAGTGGGGGTTCTACAGGCTCTGATAATACTATGAAGGAATCTTAGAAGTATGAGTTATTATCTATGGAGAGCTTCATGAGGAGTTGTACTTCCTTTCAATATACATTTTCTCCCCAGGGGAAGCTTGTTTTTCTAACTATAAGGGGTAATGTAAGGGCCAATTTTGGCAATCTTGACCGTCAAAGTGCAAAGTAGTATATTGATCACCCCCTATGAGCAACAGAAGGAATAAAGATATAGACCTGAATTTTGTGCTAGAGTAATCTCCTTTAGTAGACGGACGTAGAATGGGGTCGTTTGTCATAATTGGTTGAGTAAAAGGGAGTCAAATTAAGGAAAAGCTGAGAATTCTAGGAATCAGTGGGGCTGAAATTTTGAGAATTTGACTTTTTTCATTAAAAAACTTGAACAACTTCAGTTGTACTCAATGAAATCGTCCCAAATTTGGTATTCCAGCTCGTAACCTTTGGGAGATGGATTTAATAAAAATTGCATGTCTCTTGTAGCTCTACAAAAAAACTTTCGTCCTGAGTCTAATATCCATTTTACCATTTTTTGTAATTTTCAGACCCTTTTGGCCCAAAATTTTTCCTTAGCTTGCTCAGATCTGGTTCAAATTTCCTATACGCGTTCTTGCCATCAAGACGGTCAAGAATTACCCCCTCCCTGTTTTTTTTTAGGTCTGAGCAAGTCTTCCTAATAAAAAATGGTATTTTATGCGTAATTTTTTGTTTTTAAAAATCAAGCAATGTGTACAAATGGATCTGTAACTTTTACTCGAGACATCTTTAGAGGTTCTAACCACTTTTTCGAGATTCCCGCCTGGAGCTCCTTCCAAAAAGTCATCACTAAACTTCTCAAAAGGACTAGATAAGTTTTTAGTTACCCTCCTGGTGGAACCCCAGAAACATTGTTTTCGCCTTAAGAGCATACATTTTGGTAAGCTTTGATGAAGTCCAGCCTCGAGTATAAGATGTAACTAGACAAATGTTGAACGATTTTTATGCAGTTTGAAGCATTCGGTGTATCTGGGGCAGACTAAAAGCACCTAAAAACCTCGACTCGTTCCCAGGCCCTCAAATTTAGCCAAACTGTGGGTAGCTGTAACTTTAGATGCACTGAACAAAATCGTCTCAAATTTGGAGTGGAGGTAGTAGTAAAAGAGTTGCAAACGTTGACAAAATTTTAGGTTAAAGCCCCTTCCCCCGGGAGATGGTATCACTGAAAAAAAAAACTTTTGATCTAGAAACTGACAAAGATGAAACTCGTACCAACGCATAGCCCACATTGAATAAAACATCTGGCATAGGCAAAGTTTTCGAAAAATTAGTCCCCTACCCTCAAAATTAAAAAAAAATTCTTTAAGAAGTGATAACTCAAGAACCATAGTAGCTACGAACCGAAAGTTGTGCAGGAAGGTTAGGATTGACAATTTCCATATTCACACCAAGTTGCAGGTCTGTACCTTGGATCCCCTTCCCTCAAGATGCAAAATCTCTTTAAGAACTTTGCGAAATTTATTTCAAATGACTTGAAGCTAACAGATGCTACTCTCCTAGAAATTGCACATCCAACGACATATAGTTTGTTAAGTTTTGATAAGCTCCCGCCTTCTTTAAATTTTTGCCCCCAAGTCTTTAGAAATTAATTTTGAGAAAAATAAAAACTTTTAGAATTTTTATAGGTGAGCTAGATGTTACTAAAAACTAACCTCAAGTGTAATTTCAGGCTTTACTATTTGATATTTTGGCTTCCAGAGAGTTTTTCATTTTTCAGCATGTCAATTTAATTTTTAAGTTAAAAGGCCTGAACAAGGAAACCTTGTGCGGAAAAAAGTGGACATCGCTTCAAAGTTTGCGTTTAAAACCTCTCCAAGTGCCATACCACGGTTCCCTCTGGATATAAGTGGTGTGCTCAAACTGTGTTTTTCGTGCATTTTTGAAAATTAATTCCTTCGGAATCACGAAACCTCGATAGCTCAAACTTCGTAGGCATTTAGGACCAATTTGGTAGTAAGTTCCCATGAAGTTTAAGCATCGCAGTGTATCTAGTTCAAAAGTTATTAAACGACCAAGTGGTACACAAAAACGACCATTTTTGCTCTTGTGTATTATTTCCTGAATAACTCTTGAACGGATGCTAGTCTTCGCCATAACTTTTATGAAGTTGTAGAAGACCGATTTATGCACAAAAAATTTAGAATTTTTTTATTAAACTTGAAAAGTACACACTCAAAAACAGCCGAAAAGGTAAACAAAGAACAGTGTGTCCTTTGCAGTCCAAAATTTACATCAGTCAATCACAGCAGAGACCCTCAAAACCGTCACTACAGTAACGATATCAGTTTTCTACGACCATTTACCTTCTTTTCTAGCCGTTTGGTCAGTGTTTCAAACATAAACAAAAATCATGTGACGTGCCAATCAGGAAGCACTTGACGCGAAAAGTTGGATCAAGAACAAAAAAAAAGTTGGATTTTCAGGGAAAAACCTGCGTGAAGTTTAGCATGGAAGCCCTGCAGAACGTTTCTCCATTTTTAGGGCAATACCAAGCTCTTGTTTTTGGTCTGATCTAAAAATAGCATCAAACAAGCCTAGACTCTTATGCCGAAAAATTCCTGACTTTCAAATACTAACTAGTAGTCATAGATATTCGGAGCTTCATGACTACATGTAAACACACATGTTAATTTTTTTCTCTCCAGCGCATATGATACCAGGGGCTGCTCTTGTTTTAATTGCTACAGTCAGATATTTTCCTGGATCCACCCCTGAGCATGAATAAGAAAAGCAGTAGTAAAGAACCGAAGAACAAATGGCACAATCAACAAACTCCCTATATGCTTGCATATAAATACCGAAGGCACTATGCTACGAAAAGTACCTTATTGTAAGCAATACCCTGTATAGGCGACCTGCAAGCAATGCTGTGCAAAAGAACAGCCCTATATAAGTTACAGTAGAAAACATAACGCACTCATGGTATTCACGACTTAAATGCAGTATGGGAAATGCTGTACTAAAATGGCATTTAAAGATTTATAGTTTTCAGACAATCTTGGCCAAAATAATAATCGTTCCCTCTATCAAATTCCACTCTTTCCGATATGCGCCCTTCGCAGAGAGAATCTACCTACAACCTTGGCCATAATATTTGGCCAAAAAGGCTTTTTTGAGGGTAAAATAAACAATGTCTTTATCAGACTTTTGACGAAAAACACTGCATGGATTTTTGTATGACTTGAACCACTTGTGTCTACTTTCTCCAAGCAGTTTCAGGCAGTTTGTACCAGAGGAGTTCTACGACCTTTGTGTTCCAAATTACCTGAAAAAGTAAAAACTTCTAAGCCACGCCCTAAAACAAGTCCTGCCATACCCTGCAGATACCCTACATTAGCCAAAACGTGATTTTTCAAAAGCTACAAAACGTAATTCTCTCAAGCAAAGATCACCCACCTGTACTGATTTAGACCAATTTAATTTTGTCTGTGGTGCGAAAACGTACGGAAAAGCGCATGTGCGCCAATATATGTTGGCTGCGATTATAGCTTGTTTGCACCCCCTGCGAGAAATACCGTTCCTCACAAGCAAACAAGGTGGTGAGTGCACTTGAGAGGCGCAGCGGGCTAGAAACTGGCATCCTTAGCTCCAAAGCAACTGATAAAAAAGGAAAATTTCGGACGCTTTTAATTTCGGACAAGAGCCTATTTGTCCGAAATTTTTGTTGCAAAGAAACTCAGCGCTTAGTTAATCCTATATCCAAAAATTAACAAAAGAACATCTTCCAACAGAGATCACTAAGTCACAAAACAAAACTTTTGCGAAATTTTCAAAGACTTATTAGACCCCGTCATCATCAGCGCGACATCAAAACCAAATGTCAATAATTCAATTAATAGTCAATAATTGTTCGATCATTGTGTTGGAAATGACTTCCCAGATGACGCGCCGATGATGACGTTGTCTAATAAACCGTTCAAAATTTGGCAAAAATTTCATTTTGTGTCTGAGTAATCTCCGTAGGAACAGGTTCTTTTATTAATGTACCTACACTCACATAAATTTCATCACTAAAAGATAAATTCTAAAATGTTCACAATGTATTTGTCGGAAACTTTTCCATCTGACATACTGATGTGCGAACATTTTGATCAAGAAAGAGATACTTCCATCTCCAACGCCCCAGAAGTCCATATGCAGTTGTTGCAAGTTAGCTGTAAATGAAGATATTTGAAAAGCTATGGCTTGACCTTCCTTGCCATTCCAACTTCCTGAACCCTCTTTAGTTTCACTGCACATTCGAATTGTGAGGAAAAGGAAAATAATCAGAAAAATCTCACATGATTTAAAACGAAATGCCAACGTTGCACAGAGAAGTTAAGTTAAAATAAGTTGCCAGCAATGGTAAAGCACATTGTTTACATATCTGCTGAAAAGTCCTTAAAAGAATATACGTGGTTAACGAAAGAGATTTGACTTATTTTACGAAAAAATGTAAGAAAATGGTCTCGGAAAATTTCATGAACTTTGGATTTCGGTCACGAAAAATTTAGAACGATTTTGATTTCAGACCAGCATATCTTTCGTATTTTATTTCACAAAAGGTAAAAGCTGCCCACCGTTTAATGTTTGAATTACAAAAATCTGAGGCAGTTTGTATTCAGTGAACCACATTTGTCAGTGCACAGTGTGGCAAAATTTCATGGACGTCGCTTGCTTGGAGATATGCATATTTTTGTCAGACTTGATTTGCGAAATGCTGTAATTTCCCTTTCAGGAATTATAATTGGAAAAGTACCTTTTGGAAGTTGTAATACGCTATGAAAGAATCGTATACCGCGCAGATATCAAACCTTATCTCCGACAGCTTGCCCACAATAGTTGACCAAGGAATTTTATACTGACAGCCAAGAGAAACTTGACTGTACTTTTGCTCATTTTCAACAAAAATACTGACGTCAGCAAACAATACACAGACCAGGCAGTTCATATAAATGGATATATCTGCTTATTGTTAGCCATGCCGAGGCAAAATTTCATAGTCATTGGCGGATTCGTTCTTATCTTCGAGTAGGGGTATTTCCCCCTGGGAACCAAACGTGCACAATATTGTACAGGCAGAACAGAGTTCATAACCTGTAACAAGTTGAGAAGTAGTGTGTGGAGAGCGAGTATTCTCGTTTTTGGGACCAAATCCTAGTAGCTATCTTTACAGCCCAAGTTGAGGCATTTCCACGTGTTGTAAAACAAAGCCAATACTTGCATCTAAAAGCGCATGAAACTTTTAACCAATTTCTGCTAAGCATGTTGCCCTGCAACCAAATGGCTGCAAATGCAGTAAAATTTCGAAAAACTTTCTTGAAATTTGGTAACTTTGCGATTTCACACCGCACTCAACGAGTAGACGATTTCTTCTGAATGGTTTGTAGTAAGAATTACGAAGCGGCGCATCTAAGAATTTTTCACCAGAGAAAGGCATAGGTACAAGGCCTGAGAAACGTTAAGATTCGTCAGCAGTTAAGATTCGTACCTTTTGAAGACGGTTCCGAGTACTATTTGCCTTAATATTACTTTTCAAATCAACAAAACTTTTTGGTTATTTTTGCAAACGAAACAACAAGTTTGGAAATTCTGGGTTAATTCCATACTTCGCAGTGTCAATCTTACTCATCAATATCGACTTCTATACGAAACGTTGAATGTACCTTATTGGACAAAACAATGTCGGACAAAATATTCCTCAACCCCGGAAAATTTCGTCACTTTTCTCCGACTGATAATACTGTCCGGCGAATAATTTCGTCAAATTTTAGTATTTCTTTTTTTAAGGATTTTTCTGAGCAAAATATGTCATACACATAAAACTTACCACAGTTCTCTTCGGTTGTATTTGTTCGTTTTCGCATCAATGCCTTCCGATCCACTTAACAGTCAGAGATGGTCGGTACTTATCTAACCCATCGATTTTTGCCAACGAAATTCCTGTGCCAGTATACAGGTATGACAAAATATTTAGCTAAATCCTTGTTTTGAATCTCCCAATTATAACTTTTTATTGTTTCATAACCACCATCTTGGACTGATTGTGTTCTAAGTTCAATCATCGTGTGAGAAAATTACTAGAAATTAACCTCACACACATTTACGTATCCTCGTAAGGTTGCCTTCGGGAATTTGATTCAACTTTTGCTGCAAAGAATAATAGCTCTTTCATGTTTTGGGGGTAAAATGATTTCGCTAGCAAGAACTTTCGGTTCGCAGAAAGTAACGAATGTTCCAGCAGTTGATGAAGACTTACTTTATAAACGGAGGAAACAAATTTTGAGTAGGCAAATTTGAAATGATGTTTGGAAAAATTTTTCGTCGGACGAAAATATTTATTGGACAAAATTTTCGCCACCTTCGAAAAAATTCGCCCCTATTATCCGACATAGTTTTGTCCGATATAGCATCCACGTTGCTTTTTAAAATATGCCGCCTACAAAGGGTCTTTGCCACAAAGATAAATCAGCACCAGAAAATTTCGGGCGCTTTTAATATCGGCCAAAGCTAGACCGAAATTGAAATCGTCCGAAATTTTTTGAGACCGTATTTCATCACATTTTTCGAAGAATAAGATAAATTTCCGTCATAAACAATGTATATCTCTTGAAGGAATTTTCTAAACAATAGGTTTTACATTGAACGAGAAGTTGATTTAACATCAAAAAAGTCAGTGCAGCATTGTTACTTTAATTTCAAGTATGTGAGATTCTCTCTAGTAATTTTTCTCGTTCTTTTTCTCATAACTCAGGTGCACAGTAAAACTAAAGAGGAATGTGCGGCAGGATAGTATACCCAAAACTTTTCAACGACTTATTTTCAACCTCTGGGTATGGGCTTCAGGAGCATTTTACAGATTTGAAATATCTTTCTGATCGAAATTTTCCAGGAAAGAGGCCTTTGCAGTTTATTATTAGATCCTCCTCATATAAAAAGGTAGTCGTTTTGTTGAAATATTCGATTAGTTTATAGTTTATAGTTTTCACTCATATCAAGTTTCCACTTGATATATTTTCTTGTTCTGGAGACATTTCTATATGTCTGACTGTTGATGTTATCACGTACATTTAGAACGAAAACTTCGGCATTTTAAATTTTCGGACAAAAATCAGGTCGTTTCGGACAAAAATTTTGGCGATTTTTCAGCAATTTTCGGCACTTCAAAAATGAACATACACCTTGCAAAACGTCACTTTGAGGGAGCCATTTCCTAAAACTGGGACTGGAATTCCTCGTGTTTGTAGCAGTGCCATGGGTTTCCTTAGGAAATTTCGATTTTCATGGAAAGTTTGAAACTTCTTCTGGAGGAATGTGACTGCAGTCTATGTTTTTACGGTGATGTGCAAACAGGGCTTGTGACAATTTTCCCTTCTTTTCAAAATTTCTTAGATTGTACGTCATTTTTAAAATTTCGGCAGGTTAAAATTTCAGCATACACAAAATTTCGGACAAAAATGTTTCGGACAAGCCCTTGTGCCAAAACTTTTTTGTCCGTAAGTTTTCGAAGTTAATGTACGATTCGAAGTGAAGACAGTGAAAGCGGTGACAGAGCAACAAAGATGCTTCCACATCCTTGCTGTTTCTCTCCATAATTTAAACTGCTACTACCACTATGAAAACACATTACTTTATTGCATGAAAATGTCGTGGTCGAGTAAAAAAAGCAAAAAACCGCGAAATTAAAATGAATGATCTAGATTATCCGCGAAAATTGTATTTTGGGGCCAACTGCGAAATTAAAACGCACCAAAACCGGGTTTTAAAGTGTAAAACGTTTTCTTTGTGTATATTTAGTCAAAAGCGAGTGAACATACACCATTTTGGAGCAAGGAAATTATTTCTGGTTTCATTTTTTACTTAGACCACGAAATTGAAATGCAGCGAAATTTGTATTTTTGCCTGAACCGCAAAATGCAGTTTTGACCCCCCCCCCCTAAAAAAAAACCCGCAAATTTTCATGCAATGAAGTAGAATCACTCTCATTTTCTGAACAGACGTCACTTCCCCAACCCTGACTATACATTTTCTTATAAAATGAATGCCAGGACATTCTTTGCTGCGACGCCCTGCTTATTATGTTTTTTGTGAAAAGGTTCTGCAGATTCTTGAAAGCTAAAACTAATTTCGCCTGCCATACATTCAGAGTTCGTAGGGCACTCTAGTTTTGTTCTACGAACGATTCGGAACATTTTGCACCAAAATGTTAATAAAACATTAAAATGTGTTGCTCTATGGGCCACTCAATTTTACCCCCATCCCACCTTTCACTAATATTTAGACAGTTTGCAGAACCCCCCCTCCCCCTCCCCTTTCAGGGTGTCAACTCTCTCTCCACAAAAACAAATGAAAAAAAATGACAGCATTTTTTCAAAAAAAAAAATGAAAAAAAAATATGACAAAATCCTGCTTAAAAATGAAAAAAAAAAATGAAATCTACTGAGCCTTGGTACCTATTCTGTGCATGTATGGGTGTTTATAACAGAAGCACATTATGGATACTTAACCTACGTAAAAATAGCTGTCTGGAAGATGAGATATGATGTACTGAAGAAAAACTGATCTGCACTACAACACATTTTACAACTAACACAGACATTATGTACCTACCGTAAATGATGGAATAAGCGCTCTCTGCCGAATAAGCGCCCTTACCCTTCCTCCCGGTAGGATTAATTTTTACGAGTATACGCGCCTGCCTTAGTATGTATTTACTTCAGGTAGACCCTACAATACAAAAAGGGGACGCCTATTCAGAAACATTAAGTTCATACAGGGTCACTTATTTTGTTGGGCATGAAAGCGACGACATTCACGTCACGTACTATAAGATTACTAACGAGAGTTTGCTTGTAAGATTATTTTAAGATTTGGAAGCATAGAAAGAAGAACAACATAAACTTAAAGAACAATTTTGATATATTGAACTTAATTAAATAGGCGCCCCTGCTTAACCCTATCCCTAGTGGCCGTTACCATATTTTTACCGCTGCAGCTGAACCGCTGACCTGAATGCCATGAAACTTAGTGAATCTTTGCAGAATTTATAAAGGAATACCTTGGTTCAAAAATTTTTTCTCAGTTGCCTACAACAGATGTTTGTTTTGGGTAGTTGAAGACAAATTTGATGTGTGACATCATCAAAAAGGCATGTTGCTCCATTAAGCAATGCTTAGTTGTTTCAAACAGGTAAATAAGACCATTTCATAGCCTTTGGGATGTTTCGGACGGGGTTGGTATCACTATCAACGACCAGTTATGCTCTGATGACGTAACAACAAGTGATGACGTCATCATTGCCACCTGCAGTTTTTGGGACCAAACTTTATGTTATTGTGTTCCTCACATACGGATCCATTTTCATGCCAAGTTTCATGGTAATAGTTGATTACAAACAAAAGTTATTGAGAGCGCCCCTCCCCAACAGTTCTGAGTAGTCCAAAAAAGTTTAAAAGGGATAGGGTTAAATACGCGCCCCTGTCGATTAAGCACCCCATGTCCAGAAGAAATTTTTAAATAAGCGCCTGGGTATACACAAGGTATTTTCTAAT
This sequence comes from Scolionema suvaense, assembly GCA_027575255.1. Classification (NCBI taxonomy): domain Eukaryota; kingdom Metazoa; phylum Cnidaria; class Hydrozoa; order Limnomedusae; family Olindiidae; genus Scolionema; species Scolionema suvaense. Next base: position 710 of record JAOBRC010560453.1, on the reverse strand, counting down.
CAACCCATATTCAACATAGTGGGACCAATACTAAGTAAGAAAATGAAGCAACTTCAATCCGATGTAGCACTGCACCAAGTTATTTCACTGGAGTTTAACTTAAAAACAATTATCACACTGAAGAAGCTATTTCAACCCTAGCGTACACCGCCCAAATACCGTCACATTTTTACTAAAATTGTTCTGCTGAGGTTTTCTTGTTTCCCATCCATGTTTATACCGTCGCTACGATTTATTCTGGCCTTGATCTACATTTTCGCCTCGTTTTCACTTGATTGGTGCTATTGCACTAGTTGCAGAATCGTTGAGAAAAAGTCCTCTAAATTGTTCTATTACCAGGAAACATAGCATGAACAGTTTTTTACCAATTGCAGAACGCTAGCATCCAGAAAAGTGACGGTCTAAAAATGCATGCCTCTCGCATTTTCTGATTTCAGTGATTTTCATTGTTTTTTGTTTCTCAGCTCGTACCATCGCAGCTACTGTTGTAGTAACATGATGAAAGCTAAACTGCCAGTAACTAGATTTTACGGCTGTTTTCTAGCTGATGGCGGTATAAAGACGGTGGCGGTATTTGGGCGGCATACCCTATATCTAACACTTTACCAGGTTATTTCACTGGAGTTGTGCTGACATTTCTCACAGAAGCCTTTATCATTTCCAGGATAACATTAAAATTTTAAACATTCAGTCTGTTCAGTCTATTTCCC
>JAOBRC010560342.1:0-11172 GCA_027575255.1 Scolionema suvaense | reverse complement strand
CTGCCGTGCAGATACCAATATGTTCTAGTCGTTTCCCGCTTCTCTAGTCTGTTGCGTGAATTGCCGTGTGATGTTCTCAGCAAAGGAAACGACTTATCTAGTCTAGCTGCTATCAAGCTAGACTAGAATTAGTCGTTTTCTTTCTCACTCTGAATGCTTTCCACACTGCCATAGCAAGAAATCAGAGTCAGTGATATCAGTGAACTCGCTTCTCTATTCTGTTGCGTGATTTGCGGTGGGATGTTCTAAACGTAGGATACACGCTTTTCAAGTGGCAAAGTAGGCGATTTTGCAGCTATGCTCTACCTAGGGTTGGCTGCTCGGGGTAAAACCAGTCGGCTGCTCAGACACCACCATGAACAACGTATGTATACGTCGTTGGCTGTGTACGGGAAATGTGTCTGGCATTCAAAGGGTTAATATTTTTTCTCTAAAAGTATTCTCTTTGTAGAGTGCATCTACAAGCATGCTTCATGGTTAGATTATTTGTTTCCTATTTCACATGCTATGCTTGTTATGAGCATCAGAGAAGTAATCCTGATGATTCCGTTTGACACCATTCAATATTTTGTATACATGTCTGGTTGTTCCTATCTGCGTGACTTCACTTGAAGCTGAGATGTTACCAAATGTCTTCATTTTTGTATTACTGATTTGGTGGGATAGCTCTGCGTACGTTCCATATTTTTATTCGCTAGCCCATCTCTAGGCTAGTGTGCATTCGATGAACTAATCGCATTGCTTGTACGCACTTTACCTAGATGGCAATCCTTATTTCTTTTTTACCGGATTTCCATTATAAAAGAAATCGTATGTACGTTCACACTTAGTCTGGGTTTAACACTTATCTTAAAGTGAAGTTTGTTACTAACTAATGCTGTTTCGAAAAGACTTTAAAACGAAATTTGAAGTGCCCCATTTGCTTCTCTTTTCAAAACAAATCGTGTGTAATGCTGAAAAGAGCACAGCTTGCTCAGCGTTGGATCTTGATGATTTCAGATGGAGTTGTTTTTGTTTGATTTGAATTTTGATTTTCTGTTTTTGTTACAACAAATCTTACCGTATCTAAAAATTAGATTGCGTATTACTCCCTGGAGGTACAGATCTTAAAAGTCAATTTTTTTGGACACTGCGAAATCTTTCATGATACAAATCAGAGTTTCGTTCGTTTGTAGTCTTAGGGGATGACACGTTACTTGCACTTTTCTGAATACTGTAGTTTCTATTGACTATGTACCCAATGGTTTTCAATGCTTCATTTGCAGGAAGATCTTCTTTTGAATGCTTTATTCCAGGTGCTCTATGCATAGCAATGTTTTAACAATAAACTCTTGTAGGAGTGATGTGTTTTGCCATTACTCGGTGACACAAAAATGACTGGCAAATGTGATGATGCTGTGTTGAATGAAGCAGATGCTGCTCATTTTGATGGGGGGGTCATGCAACGACCGATTTCTGATGGTAAAAGTAGTACAAAGCCTACGAAGGATCACCTCAAGTGTATGAAACGTGCAGAGTATGCCTGTAATAGGTGTAAGTTGAGTAGTCAATATTTAAATGCTTCTTTGCTCTAGTATCCTATATGTTTACTTTTTTAATTATGCATTTCAATTTTGGACTTAGCATTTCATCGGTATCAACTGCATTTTACTCTGATAATTACTTGTTTTCTTTGAGCATCTTGTGTTTAATGGCACCGTTGTTTTTGAAACCCTAGCTTATGACTTTCATCAGAAAGTGCTACCATGTATTATATCTATCACAATTCTCATCATTTCTTGTGAGGGTATCATTCTTAGTTCTTAGTAGATGATGTGTACTTCGCTTATCTAGGGTCTGAATCCAAACATGTCACATTCTAAAATTTTTATGTATTCAATTCCTGGGTGACACGTTTGAAGATCGCCTGATTAATATATGTATATTGTTCATATAGGAATACTGCCAACTAACACCCTAAAATTTAGTAAGAACCTTGTCAATCATGTCAAAGAATCTCTTAAAAAATGTGTGGTATGCAGCGGAGCTGTGCCTGATTCCAAACCTCTGATGTTAACAAGGTTTGCAGTTGAAATACATTCAACAGGTAGCTCAGAGACATTGCTTTTAATTGCTTCTCTCAGGTGATACACTAACACCGTTTTCAAGGTTTGTCGTCTGTGATACTGATTGCTTGGAAAACTTAATTATTTGCGGTGATGCGTAAATGAAATACTCTTGAGTCTTATGAAGTATGGCTGAAGTGGAACACTTCAATTGTTTTTACTTAAAGGTAGATATTTCTTCACTCATTTCTTGTCAATCTTTTTGCTATAAAAGGTTCACCCTTGACTGATACTTTGCTTTGGCTTGCCGTGTGAAGCTGTTCTTTTCTAGCTGCGTACTTGACAAAGTTATGCTCCTGTATTTTGTTTAGCGTCTTATGTAAAGTTTATGCTTGATCACATGAAGAAACTTGGATGGTAAGTTCAGCAACATATTTTGTTTGAGGAAGAAAACTGTTGAGGGAAAAGAGCATTTGGTTTTAGGTACAAGCTACTGTTGATTTCTTGCCAAAAGCTGTCTATAAACATTCCCTAAGTTTCTTGAGTGGGTTAACGTTCCTTATGTTTTCCAAAAGATATTGGTGTAGCTATAAATTTATGATCCATCTCAATGGATTTTGACATCTGTAGATGAAGCTTTTGTCTTCAAGCAGATTTTCGTGAAGTCTGGGGGACTTTACCTCTGCACAGATAGTTATCTCACTTAATGACTACTCTTTTGTACTCACACACATTCTAGCAATCATATGCAGTTAATATCATTTGTGTGACGCATGCCCCTATTTTCTCTGATAAGAAAAGTACACTATTAATCATTGTTGTGATTATTATTGGTTTCCTTACGCACTGGTTAGAATTCTTGAAAGTCTGGTTTGAAGTTGCTTTTGGAGTGGCGGTGGAGGAACGTTTCAAAATCTGTTAATTACGTTTTTCGTTATGATCACAGTATTGTTAATGCAAACTTGACCTCTGTCACTCTGTCCATCCCCCTGTTCCCACTATTTGTAAGGCTCATAGCACAACCAGGAGTTTGGGGAATGAAAATTTGGTAGTGCCATGCTGATAATGACCTGCATTATTCTGCTAAAAATTTGTTTTGGGGTGGGTGTGGCTATTAATTGACTTGACTAAGGAGTAAATGCACGGAATACGTGCCTCCTTTGAATAAGCACCCGCCCTATTAGAATTTTTGTTACATTGCTTGTTGACGCAGACATTTGAACAAATAGTGTTTCAATTGAAAACAGTTTGTTCTCATTTTCATTCAGTTCATTTTTAAATTTAGAAGATAGATGAGCGCCGTCATCGGGTATGCGCCCTGAACCTTCAAAAATAAGACATTATAGGGATCAATTGATAGCTATTATGTATGTATCTTTGGTCACTCCCTTGTATTCAACAGTTTTGTTTTTAAGTAGACCCATCGTACTAGGCACTCAGATTGTGACCTGAAATCTATACCCTGTTAGGCAGCTTGCTGTTTTCAGTGGTCAATATCTAAGTATATCAACCAATCCTGCCTACTGACTAAATTTCCATGCTTTAATACTCATAATGAATTGAATATCTATATGTTTTTATTTTTCCTTTCAGTGATATTGGCATTAGCGAAGAAAATATCGTGTGCGAGCCATGTGATGGGAAATTACTTGGTGGATTTGATCCAGACAGGAAAGAGGTGATCACTTTTGTTTTGCTTGTATGATTCTGCATGTTTTCCAAATGTTTATTGATTGCATAACTTGTATCAACTGCTTTTTGTTATAGACTTCTCTTTATATTTAATTTTCTGAGATTCCAGTGAAGCTTCATATATGGAAATTCTCTCGGCACAGTTTCAATACCCTGCAAAAATATCAGCGACTATAGAAACATACCTTATTCGTCAAATTATGCCGCGTACTTAATTATGCCGCACCTTCAAAAATGCGGCTTAATAAAAACGCGGCTTAATTAATGATGCGGCTTAATAGAATGCGGCTTATTTAAAGACCAGGCAAGTTAATTAGAAAAACTCAAGTACTACTGGGTGACTTTGTTCAATACACTAGATCACTGTTCACTTTCATCATCACTACTTTCTACCTTGGCATGAAGTTCCTCTGAAATATCCTTGCATTCATCGTGATAGTTGTAAAAGTCAATCCGTTCTAACTTTTTCTTTAGTACTAAGTGACTCCTGCAGCTTAATTAAAACCTCACAAACTCCTAATTTTGCCATAGTGCGGCTTTATTATAGCGCGGCTTAATTTAATGCGGCGGAATTAGATACGCGGCTTAATTTGACGTAATAAGGTATGTTAAAAAAGCAATGTTGACAAAGTATTGTGTGAATAATGTTAAGTTAGTAGAAATGTATTGTTCAGTTCTATAGTACAAGATGCTATCCATCATTTTGTTAGCTGCAGACTCAGTCCACTTTTTGGTCAATCCTTCCCCCCTTTTTTCAGGATTTATTGAACCTGTTGGATTGCCCCATTCTTCAATCTATTGCATGGAAGGAACACATTGCTGTGTTGTGTTTTTGACTATATTTCTTTTTTACCAAAGCTTTTATGAGAATTTCTTTGAAATCTCTGTGTGGACCCTGAACTAATTACAAGTCCTTTTTTTCTGTTTTAGATACAATATAATCCCCTTTTCAGGCAGTGCAATCTTAAAGTAGTAGTTTTAATCATTTGATTCCCATATTCATAATGTAGTTAGTGATAGCCTAGTTTGGTTTGTAAGTTCTCTGTATTAAAATTTTAAGCACCATCTCCATAAGTGGTGTTAAGATAGCCTGGTAATAATTGTCCTATGCCTATTTATGCAGTGAAAGTCATCTAGGAAACCGCTAGAGTATGACTATAATCATGTTATAAGCATAGTTTTGTTAATTGATGACATTTTGTAGAGCAGAACTGAATATTTGTAGCATTTTGATGCAAGTTAATCATAAGGAAGTCCTGAGAATTCTAACGGTCTTGTATGACAAGATCATTTGATTTATGAATATGTACCCAACGAGACGTATCACTGCAGATCAAAGCAGCAAACCTTTGATCTAATCCACTTTCATTCTGTTGTTTCTTTACTTCATGTTTGTAGTGTTTTGCTGTTATAGGTTGTTCTCTGCGAAAATACAATCTACAACCAAAGCTGCATGGACAATGTTTTGACACATGAATTGATTCATGCTTATGATTTCTGCCGTGTCAATTATGAGAAAGATAACTTACGACATTTGGCTTGCACAGAGGTTTGTTTTTATCCTATCTGAAGTACTTTTTTTAATGAAATTGCAATTTGATGTGATTTAGTGTACTTTATGCGGAGAAACTTCCACCGGGGAACTTCGCGAATTTCTCAAATTTGGGCTTGTTTCACTAGAGTTTACAGGCCTGTAAATAGTGCGGGACATAGGACATTTGTCTGGCATGACTTTGGGAAATTGCCCAAATGTCCGGCATGTCACCTATCATGCCTGACAAATTGCTAAATTCTCACTCCCTTCTGTCGTCTGGTATAAATTTAGAATTTCTGACACAATAGATTTTGTACAAAAAGAAAAGAGACTGTTGGTAACTAGCCTAGCCTTAACCTCTTCTCTCTGCCATCTGCAATTCGTTTCTCAGTGCAGATCAGGCGAGGAAAGAGCTTAGTGGTAGCTCACCTGATCTCCTGACCACTTTCAATGCGATTCTGCTGAGTTTGCGGAAATGAACCCATGTGCAAAGTCACCTGGAGACACTACCCAAAGTAAAAAGTCATGGAGCATCACACATATCCGCAATGTCTATGGTGCGGCCAAGGACAAGCTTCCAATTGGTTGAATTCACTGCGCTCAAGATTTGGAGCGCAGATAAGGTGCGTGCCACTCGGCAGTCGTAGCGTGGAAATATAAAAATCAGATATAAATGAGGAGCGCGAACGGAGACCGGCGAGCAACTGGGCTAGTTGGTAACAGAACTTAAACAGAAAAAGTTTTGGAAACACTGCCTTCAAGTTCTGGTAGTTATACTTTTGTTCATTCAGCAAGCAAGGAGCCATGAAAACATCAAAATAATCTCCTACTGCCTGACAAATGTCCGGCATGATCCATTCTATGCCTGACATTTCTTTCTGGCACTTGGGGAACTTTATTTACAGGCCTGGTTTATGTTGTTAAAATGTTCAGAAACGTCCGCACTCAAAACTTTCTCTCCCGAATCATTTTCCAGGAGACAATTTCACAAAAGTTTATGCTGTCCAATGTTCATTTTCTTTGAATATTCATTTCTTCTTTTTACGAAAGTTTATCCCACAAATTTTTTTGGTGATTTACCGATTCGCAAACGTTAATTAAAAAAACTTCTGGAGTTTGTATCTTCGCAAAAGTTTCTCCAAATAAAGTAGTATGGTAAGGAGGAAGGTTTTCAAAAGCCTTTAAAATATTTGTTAGGCGCTTTTTCAGGCCTCAACAATCCCGGACATATTGGCATGTTTGTCCCTATCGTGTCCGTGTTTCATTTTCAGGGCCCCTTTTTTTCATGTCCCTTGTCAAAACCGAACAGCTATCGCATTCTGGCTGCTTATCAGCCGTGAAGTATTTCAATCGTCACCACGATTATTGTTCAACACTGTTTGTGTTATCCTTCATAAACGTGTCCAACCAAATCAACTAGTCCCCTCTTCCAACCCACTCTTGCTCCACCTAACCATTTTCCAAATATATGAAAAACGGTTCATCGGTTTTGGTCATTTTTGGTGTGATTTATAGGAGCAGCTAGTCTGCAATTGTTATGAACCATGTGCCATGTTTGAGGAAAATCTCATTCGTCTTGCAGGTGGCAATTTATGCCCAAAAATGGTGATTTTCAGAGTTTTTTAATTAAGTCAAAAACTGTTCATCCAGTTTTTGTCATTTTTGGTGGGAATCTTATGGGTAACTCTGGGTATGCTATGAACCATGGGTCATGTCTGGGGAAAATCTTGGTAGGCTTGCGAGTGGCAATTTACGTCCGAAATTGGCTATTTTCAGGGTTTTTTCCAAAGATGTCAAACAGTTCATCTTTTTTTTGTCATTTTTGGTATGATTCGTTGGGGCAACTCTGCGTATGTTATGAACCATGTTTCATGTCTGAGAAAAATCATGTTAGGCTTGCGGGTGCTAATTTGCATCCAAAATTGGTTATTTTAACCCTATTTAAAGAGGGGAGGTATATTTATCTCCCATCCGAAGTTTTTCAATTACTTTTGAACTGCTTTAGATATGTGTTTAAATCTTGGTAGCTTTGAATATTTACTCCTTATGCGCATTTTGTCCGAATTGGAGCTTGTTTATATCAGTGGTTCAAAACTTACGAAAATTTTCTCGGAGTGGTCTGACACAGCTCCTTTGCATTTCACATAGGGATTTTGAGCAGGCTCATATGGAATACTGATGGTAGGCCTCTGATGTGATCGATATGAAGCAAACTGAGTGAAAACAGTGAATCCAGTGGATGGTTTCTGAAAAGTTGAATGCCTGCGGATTACTCTAGCCTGGGTGCCAACCCCTCATTCTCTATGCTGCTTACTCCACTCGTCAGTGCTGCTCCGCTCAATCTAGGCTTGGTAGATCCTCACAGGAAATTTCTGCATCCAAATCTGGACGCGTCAAACTGCTGTCAAAATCCCTGAATTCTGATTGGCGCGCACTACCATCCTGACTCACTCTAGTTCAATCAGAGAATGACCTAGCAGCAATTGCTTCGTGATGCACGTGTGCACAATTATGATTGCAATAAGAAGCAGTTTGATTGATTGAAATGGACAATCTGCCAAATTATTATCACGCTGAATGTTCGAATACTTCGACTGCAGTTTTTTTTTGCGAGGTTCGTCCAAGCTGTGTGTTGAACGAGTGAGCTGAGTTGCAGCGGAGCTGGGTGATAACTTCACAGCATGGCCCCTAGGTTAGGATTACTCATGCAAAATTTCATATCATTTGGGCTTCCCAATCGAGAATTAGGCGGGGAGGTACATATGCCTCTCCCCCCTGAATGGGGGTTTGCCAGAACTCCCCTCCCCCCATCCCCCCTAAATAGGGTTAAGGATTTTTTCCAAATATGTCATACATGGTTTGTCTGCTTTTTGTCATGTTTGGTGTGCTTATTCGGAGCAAAAGTACTCATGTTATGACCCATGCCTTATGCCTTGGGAATGTTGTTCGGCATGCGAGTGGCCGTTTTTGTCAATAATGGCTTTTTTCAGGGTTTTTCAGAACGCTTCATCAATTTTTTGTCATTTGTGGTGTGAATCTTATGGCTTACATCCTGTTCTTTTCTTTGATCTAACACAAAGATTCTCGATTAAGTTTGTGGGAGTCCATTAATTCTGTGACGTGTTACTTTTTGGTTTGGCATATCTACGTAAGTACATGGATCGGGCAAACAATTTAGCTAATGGGTAGACCATTTCTATTAGACTTCACATCTAAATTGGTTCAGCAAATTTTTTGACATCATTATTGGTGACACCACAACGTTCCACATACCATAAGATAGGGTTTTGAGGATTGTTCTGGTCATTTTTGTGCTAATTTGAAGACCAATAATCAATATGTGGAGATACTGTTTTTCGCTTCTTTTGAATGCTGGTGTAATACTTCCTTACACTGTAAAAACGTTGATCATTTCTGTCATGGTCCTCACGGTAATCGTATTTAAACGTGAAAAAGGCAAAAATCACAAAAATACAATTTTTGCAACTTTGCGTGGTTTTGTGAAAATTTTTGCTGATGGTAGGCCTCACTACGTTCAACTTTCTTACATCCAAAAAACTTTTATCATCACATAATAGTCATGGTTTTTCTGGGGATCAAATGTCGGTTTTTGCCCCCTAAATAGGTGGCTTGTGAGTCTTTGGGACATATCTGCTGGAAAGGTATTGTTTTGTGTTTCTTACGCAGGGAAGAATAAGGGCTTCCCTCATATCTCAACGTTCCAAGTCTGATAGAATGCTCATTAGTCGCTATCCTGCTATATATTCTTCATTATGGTTGTCAAATCCTAGTGTCGTCCATATTCGTGCTTTCTATATACATGGTCCATCTGTAAAATATCGTGAATATTCTTATTATCCACTCTCAACATGCTAAGAGCAACTGGAGTTTTGTTATGAACCATGTATTGTATCTAAGAAAATGTCAAAAATGGTAAATTTCAGGGCTTATCAGAAACGCTTCGAAATCTGTATGTTAATGTTTTGAAGTAGTATGGAATTGGAGAACAAGAGAAGTTTTTGTATGAAGCATAAGTGCAACAGCAGTACTAATCACGCTATGAACCATGTTTCCTGAAAAAGTCAAGAACAGTTGCCCTCATTCTTGGTCATTAATGTCCAAAAATGGCGTTTTAGTAGTATTTGAAGATCTGGTAATGATGTTGTTTTTAGTGTGAAACTTAACAACACTTTGTATTTATGATATGAATCATAAATCGTATCTTAAAAGGAACTGCTTTGCCTTGGGTGTGGCTGTTTTTGGACAAATAGTCGTTGTGTTCTTGTATGAACACAATTAGCCATGGTTGTTGTGTCTATGAATTATAGTTTTTAGGCCAGAATGTAGCATTTCACTGTTCTTTTGTTCATGGTTTGACGTAATGTTAATGTTCCACCATTGGGAGGCCACTACTTCTGCCACTTGTTTTTTGTGTGAAAAGTTACTGTACATATGCAATGAACATTGTGCAATACTTGGAATATTCCCATTCACCTTGGGTGTGCTTATTTTCGGCCAAAAGTAGTCACTGTGTAGGTCATAGACCTTTGTTCGGCTTGAGTGTGGCGCGTTCATGGAAAAAATTGTCACTGTCAAGTTGTTTAGGATGGACATCAGTGGCCACAGTTTTCTATGTTTGCTATGCTATTACGCTATCATGCTAGAATGATGGCTGATGTACCGTTTGGCATTTTCTTATGCTTTTGTGGCATAATGATTCTTAAATTGTGAGAGTTTGCTGACTCTGCGCCTTGCTTAGTTTTTATTCATTCATTTATTTATTTATATTTTTCATTTTAGATCAGAGCAGCCAATCTGAGTGGCGATTGTTTCTTCTGGAGAGAGAATATTGGTCGTTTCAAGTTTGGGTGGCGTGCTCATCAGCAGGTAGGGTATTGGTATTGAAGTTTTCACTCAATCTGCATTGCGAGTTAATGAAGCTGTATCATGAAATGGAATACATATGGGTTAGCACCGTGTGGAAAACTTATGACTATACTTGGTATGTGAAGCTTGGTATTCATAAAAAAAAACTTTCCTCAAATGGTATTGACATATTTACCTAAGGCGCGCTTCGCTCACTATTTAGTGTACAATCATGAAGGGATGGTGTGCAATGTATTGCTTTGGTATTGGTTCTAAGAGGAGTTTGTGCCATACAGTCTCTGTTACAAAAGAGAGTGAACAACTATGCAAGTTGTACGGTTGCAAAAATCATCTAGCATAGAATGTTAGAGCTGTAGGGTATTTAGTGCGGACTTATGCACTAGTTGAAAGTGAGGGCATACTTTCATGCAAAAAGGTGTGCCAGTTCTAGTCCAAGAACCATGTCCCATGCACTTCTTAGGGTTAAATTGCTTCGATCTTCTGTAGATATCAAGAAACGCATTATAAAACATTATTTGAATGCTTCTGGCTTATAACTGCACTCCATTGCCGGACATTGATTGCCCGTGGCAAGTAAACCAAAAATGTCAGGAGGCAGTCCATGGAACTCGGGCTACACGTTTTTTTTTTCTGATTAGAACCCCGTTTTGAAGAAACTGAGTAGTGGAGCCTCCCTAAATTTGAGAAACGTTTGCTTCTGAAGAACAAAGCAAGAACAGAATTATTGAGCTGGTGAAGTTTGCAACCACTAAATGCTAGCGTTTTTTTTTCTTAACAGAGTCAAACATACCTATTGACACTTGAAATCTGAACGCATTGGTCACATCAGATTTACTATTACAGCAGGTGGTATTTGATGCGTTATGTTATGACTTGGATGCATTGTTTAGTTGGTTCAAGGAAGTAGAAAATAGTTCTTCGAAATTGCTTAGTTGGTTACCTTATTACGTCAAATTAAGCCGCGTACTTAATTATGCCGCACCTTCAAAAATGCGGCTTAATAAAAACGCGTCT
>JAOBRC010560231.1:0-11172 GCA_027575255.1 Scolionema suvaense | reverse complement strand
GAAATACCAACAGAATGGATGCAGTTAATCGGAAAATGCAAACAGTCGGAGCCTTCCGAAAACCCAGGTCCCTCACTTCTCGATCATGTAAGCAAGTAACTTTTCTATCTTATTTTTTGTCAATTCTATATGTAATATTCCTCATGAGTTTAGGTATGGGTGATTGGGCATCGCAGCAAACACTAGTTTTGCTTGCACTGCGACAAATCTGGCTCCAAAGTTAGGGCAGATAAGCATATTTTTTCTTTCCAATCTATTATAGGGTATTTTGATTGAAATATAAGAAATATTGACTGCTAACCAAATTTTAACGTGTAATGTTTTATTTTTTGCGTAAAAAAACCGCTTATGAAGCTTTGAAAATTTTCTGGTAGAGTACAGCCGGTGACTTCATAAGCAAATTCAAGAGACTTTTCTCTGCATTATAGAGTATCAACCAAAATGTAGCTATACGACAAATCTGAACTTTTTTTTAGGAATACTGACAAACGTCCTCGTACAGGCTAAGACTGGAATTTAGGCTAATTGTACTAAATATTAGGTTAAGAAACTTTTCATGAATCTCTTGATGCAAATGATTAAGAAAAAATGAAGCATAGTTTTCTAAAGGTTGCTTCTTGGTTGGTTCAAGGGATCTATAAAAACGAACCTTATTGTCCTTCCCTTGTATGCTGATCATCACTGTGGGGAATACTTTTCAGCTTGGAAGTATGAAGTTTTACTTCTAACCTAATTGTGCGGCACTTACCGCAGATCCACGATTGAACGCCGCAGTGCTTATTTAAAACTTAACTTTTTTTTATGTGGCGCTCAATCGCTTATAATTTTTATTTCTCTGTACAACAAATTAACCTACTTTCTCAAGTATAGTCATTTTGAAATAAAGAAAATATCTTCTGATCAGAAAAGTAGCCACTACTTCTACTTCCAGTACTTGACTGGAATGAAATATAACGTGTTCTTCATTTCTAGTCCCCCTCCGACCAGGAATGGCTCGATTAAGCGCTGTGTCTCATAACCTATGATGCGGCGCTTTATCGAGGGCGACGTTTATTCAAAAAGAAGCCTAAAAACTGCGCCGCTGATTCGAGGGAGGCGTTTAATCGAGGATTTACTGTGTTGTATTTCAGAATCAGTAAAACGTTTGGTTTTATCCGTTCGGTTAAAACCAGATAAGCGTTTAGTCTTTTTTTCCATTCTACCAATTTCATTAGCCGTACAGTATTTTGAATATCCGTCGGAGCATTTTTCATCAGTTTCTTTTCTATGAAAGCTGATGACACAATATGATCATTTGCAATAGCGAAAGAAAAAAAAACGTTGTACAGTGTCACAGTATCATTATCAGGCAAAGTGTTGTACAATGCTGAACAATCTAGTGGAGTCTATCTGAATCTATTCATAGGATTGTGTCTCAGTTCTTTTGCAAGATGAACATCTTCATGTCGGTAACTTATCGAATGTGTCGCAGACGTTTACCAAAGAACTCAGTGTCACAAAGTTGATCTTCTGTTTTGTTCTAATTAGAAGTTTTCGCCTGAAATTACATTTCAGTAAAGCAAAAGGGCATGACAGGCACAAGAACATGGAAACATTGAGCGTATATTATTATTACATGCATGCAGCACATCTATACATGTACCCTAAGGTAATTAATTTTTGCGGAACTATTTTTTTGCGACCGAGAGGGGCAATCCGAAATATTTTGCGGAACTAATTTTTGCGAATCACATATATTCATGGATTTTGTGGAATTGATTTTTGCGAATCAGATAGCTTGGGCAGGCGCTAGTGAACATGAAAGGCCTGAAACAGTGCTCATATTTGCCTGTCTTTCCTTCTGTTTTTGTTTTTCTGAGCTTTGATCACTTTTGCAGAACTAATTTTTGCGAATGGCAGATTTGAAAGGTTTTGCGGTACTAATTTTTGCGATAAGTACACGAATTCGCAAAAATTAGCTCCGCAAAAATTAGTTACCTTAGGGTAGCTTGTATCAAACACTTTCTTCAAATCTGTTTTGTAGCTGGATCGTACTCTCCTTCACCTCGACGAAAGCTCACTCGTAGACGTACTCCCCTTCTGACACCTTCACCTGTTCCACGAAGACACACTCTCAGTCCACACGATGTAGGAAGCAGCAACAACAATATTGTGTTCGATTTCAGCTCCCCAAAAGCTTTGGATCTGGTTAGGCGAGAAAAGAGTATGACCCAGTCCACTGTTCTCTCGAATGGATCCTTTGAACCGACACCGGCATATTTGAAAACGTTGGCTAAGTATGAGCGTTGGGATGAGTTTTCAGAGGCTTTAAGTAGAGCACAAGCAAATGGTTTTAACATGCCACTTGGTAAAAGCTTCACAAGCGAGGGAGATACCGATGGCTTAGATCTGACGGAAGACAGTGACTTCGAGGAAGAGGAAAGAGGTTATTGTTCATCCAAGTTCAATCAGGATGTCTTTCAAATTCTCGTCTTGCTGGTCAGTTTGGAAGTACCATACTTTATTGCACGTGTTTTCTTCACTGCTTTTTACAACGTCTCCAGCATAACGATGGTATTCTATACAGCAAAGAACGTCATCATGATCATCTTTCTGATATATCGTCTCTGGGTCATCTTCAGTGGTCTCACTGAAGACGATGAGCTGGCTGAAAATGAAGGCGAACAGGTTGATGCCTTGGCAATGCGATGAACAATTTATTTTTTATAGATCCTTTTTCCAGTGTGCTTGCTTGTAGGTTGTGTAATATCGTTGGTTGAAGTGTGTGGTGTGCGTACATCACTGAAAGAGAACACTGAATGCACGATTCGGTTTTTGCGGCGGCACCTTTCCAAGCAACACCATGCCATAGTTCAGCTATGGCCATGCTTAACTTCCTTGGGCCATGCTGAGAATCGCTAGATGTAAGCAAGTGGTAAGCAAAATCCTGAGTCAGAAATTCTACCCGAAAAACTGCGATTCGTGTATTCCATCTTCGTTACTACTAAGTTACGTCATACATCGTGATTCTTGTCTTTTCTTTCGTCTTTGCACAAGGCTGCAGAATATCGCGTATCACGTGCAACGGTTTTTCAAAAGAAAACCGGACTAGAATCTTGAATCTGTTGAATTCAAACCATCCTGAAAGATAACCATCTGAAACGCCTGATAGTAGCCTAAGTATGTATGCGTATACTATTATTAGTAGACTATTTGTTCATTAAATGTTGAATACCGTAATACTTCGATTGAACGTCCACCTTCTTTTAAACGCCCCCTCGAATTAAGCCCTCCCCCCCTTTTTAGGAGATTTTTCTATAAACGCCCCCTCAATGGTCGAATAGACGCCCCCTCTAGAGGAGCGTTTAGTAGAGGCACACAAATTATCACATGAAAAACTAAAGCTACTACATTATTATTTCAGTTTTGCGGTTTTTATTTCGGATAAGAATATAAGTATATATAATATATATAAGAAATAAGATGGTGTTGATGAAGATATTGACTTGTAATGTAGTGCATATTTCATTGATGTATATAGTTTATACTTAAGAAAAAAGGAGAGTTTCACAAAAATGTAATAGACACCCCCTCTTTTAAATGCCCCCTCGAATAGAAACCCCCTAAAAATTCCAAAATTTAATGAACGCCCCCGGCGTTTAATCAAAGCATTACCGTAATATGTGTGTAAAAGGTATTCCTCTAACCCCTGAAAAGCATCAAACAAAGGCTTGTAAAACGAAAGCGGGGATTGACATTTTGGCGCGAGCAAACTTTTTTGTGAAGAATGACAACGGGATGCAGCCTAATCATGCAAAAGCCAAAAAAACTTACATGGGACGGGCATCTCAAGAACTATGCCCGAATCCAAGCACGCTACACAACTTGAATATTGGTCATGACGTTCTGATATGAATATTTAGAAGCAGTTAATGCCCTTCCAAATGAAGAGGAAATGCACTAGAAAGAGCGAACTCAGAGGCTGCCCGATGTGCCTTTCCAACAATGGACAGTTTGTGGTTGTAGTGTAAAAAGCCTTCAAATTTTCAAGTTTTGGTTTTCAAAACGACGTTATACTTCAGACCTATGGTAACAACATACCTTTTACAGAACGCCGGCACTTGTGTTCTCTTGAAAATTACAGATCACTGAAGTCGATGAGATTTGCTGTCTTCACGTTGAATGTCTTAAGGACATTCCTAAAAATCCTAAATTTTTGCCCAAAATAAGCCAATTCAACCGAAACGCGACTTATTGTGCATATAGCTATATGACTCAGAAGCAGGCCAGAAGTAGAATCATGCTACACGTATAGTTTTAAGGCTCACCCTGATCGTTCAGTTTGAGGAGTGAGAAAAGCTTACACAAAAAGCACGCTTTGTATTACATCGAAAAAAACACTGGTCATCAGTGTGCTACATCCAGTCTGGTAACTTGCTTTGCTTGTAGGTGGTGGATGTGGGTAAATAATCATGAATTTGATCATTTTTCTGTTATGATATTAGGTCACGACCTTTACGTGAACATGCTTTTTACGGAAGGAAAATATCTGCCTTCGTTTTGAAATGACAGTGATATTTATACGAAATGATTAATCGCAAGAAGAATTTTCTAAAAGTATTTTGAGGCAGTTTCTGGGGTGGTAACAATAACGGTAAGGGCGTAGTGAAACGAAACAGAACGAAAAAAAGACGAGGAACACGATAGGAATAAAAACTATGACAGAGATTATCATCGAAAGAAAAGAAGGAGAACATAAGAATGGAACAGAAAATAAAACAAATGCACAAGTTACTAGGAAAATTAGAGAACGCTCGTCTGGGTCGGATATCAAGAATCAATTGTTCGGACAAACAATGTCGGACAAAATTTTCGTCACGCCCAGAAAAGTTCGTCACTTTTGTCCGACAAATAATTTAGTCCAATTTCAATTTTTCTTTTTATAGATTTTTCTAAGTAAAATATGTCAGCATACATATAACAGTTCTCTTTGGTTGTACTTGTGTGTTTTTGCTTCGTAAGGTTACCATCGTGGATTTGATTCAATTTCTGCACCAAAGAATAATGGCTCTTTCATGCTTTGGGGATGAAGTGATTTTGTTGGCAAAAACTTTTGGTCAGCAGAAAGTACAAAATTTTCCAACATTTGATGAAGACTTGCTTCATAAACAGGAAAATAAATTTTAAGTAGGCAAATTTGAAATTTTGCTTTGGACAAAACTTTTCGTCGGACAAAAGCATTTGTCGGACAAAATTTTCGTCGGACCAAATTTTCGTTACCTTCAAAAAAATTCGTCACTTATGTCCGACATTGTTTTGTCCGATAAGGTATATAAAAAAAAATAGCGCATTATTCCAAAAAAAAGGGTGGCATATGTATTTGTAGTTGTATAGTTTTCTAAATTTGTGATTTAAGGAAATGGACTAGGAAAGGGCTAAATGTAGACCAAGCTATTTTATGTACGTTTCACAGGGAGGAAAAACAAAACTAAAAAAGTTATAAGCCCAAATTTTGCTATGTGCACAGTAAGGAGTTTTCAAAAATCGTTCGTGCTGTCTACCAAGTCCTCTTCATTATTACTGACGTCAGCATATTTTCTGGAAGAATCAGCTAAAATTTATCTACAGTTGATCCAGATTTTGCTGTACGTAAAACCACAACCAAAAATTACGTGGAGATGAATGACAACTCATTTGAAATCTCCATGTGAGCTCTTTCTGACAAAGTCTGTTAAACGTTGTAAAATGGTATGCACCCCCCGAAAACATTGCCAAATTTCTTGTAAAAGAAGAATCATAACAGATCTTGGGGATCTTGAATCTACACAAGAGGTTTTAGCACAGGTTTGCAGTGGCAAAGATTTCCTGAGAAATCCTCAAAATGTGCGGAAAAGTGAATTTTTGTAAATATCGTTTGGCTGTAGGTCAGGCAAACAGTTAGGTTTTTCAAATATAGAGTTATCAAGGAGATACAGTAAACTCTCTAATTAGCGGACACTATAGTATAAAAGGCGGACACTTTCAATAGCGGACACTAATTTCAATGATTGTAGAAGAGAAACAGAATAGCACGCGCCACTATGAGCATCGTGTGCCTGCCATTTGGGAGCGTGCGTTGTAGCGGCGAAAAAGTCCGTCCGAACTTTTCACGAACAGTAGAATTAGTGCGAACAATTGGCTAACACCAATCAATAATCTTGAAAAATCGTTTCACCAATCAAATAGCTTTCTGTCATTTGGCGAAGCCATGTGTTTATAATGCTTACAGGAAGATTTCTCTCCATGCAATCCGCCATGAAGCAATTGAGTGTTGATCACGATAGCGGTCTACATGTCTTCATGCTGACTGCTCTTCTATATCTTTGCTACAATTAATGTCAATAACTCTACATCAACAGCTAAACATGACCAAATTCATCACCATTGAGCCTCTGCAGGCCTAAATTCGGTCTTACCGGCACATCTTGTTGAAAGTCTTTGCCTAAATTCAGGAAACCATTGCAACTTCAAAGACCTGTCAAGTCCAAACGAAAGTCAATCTTCTTGTTCTGTAAAAAGTTCGTGTTCAGTTAAAGACTGAATGCTTTTATTGTGCCATAATCACAATTTCGAAAATTCCACATAATCCACTTGCTCGAAACTGCTGATGTGGCCGGATGTGGCGATGTATGGCTCACATTCATCCAAGCATAGCTGAGTTCAAAAAATGAATACAATGCACATCAGAGTGTAAATCATACCTTATAAGGTGCAGTTTCATTTTGAATCGGAGTGAAGCGTCATACGCTGTCGGATGCTATGGGAAATTTATACGCCATTCATTGGCCTGGTGTTGCTTATAATGGTGTTGCTTATAGAAACAGGCGTGCAAACCAATACCAATTCTAAAACTTATATCACTTCAAAACAAAAAAATATATTTCCATTTCCGTAAAGATCGTATGTTTACGTAACGGCTGAAGATTGACTAAATCAAGATTGAAAAATGCCCAATACCATGGTTATTTACCCCCATCTACACAACCTCAGGCAACTAAAGCAAAAAGAGCGAGAAGAGAGGTGGGATCGTCACTGAATCGTCCAGAAGAAACCGTAAGTATATCCTAACCGTTTGCATACCAATATCAAAAATGGTACCCAATCTAGTAGGGTAGTAGATTCGATTGTTATTTTTGAGAATGGGAGTCAGTGATATGCTGGCTGCTCATCAGAATGCAAAGAGTTGACCTGGAGGCTGACTCCAGAGACCTGTTATTTGTTTGTGGTATGTGAACTTGTGTTGATCAGTTGCGATTAGCGTGTTCGTAGATATATTCTACGCTAGGTAGGTGAGCATTATCTATATCTTTGATGGACTCGGCGCGCGTGACAAGCTAAACCAATTTTGACTGGAATATCAGTCAAATGCAGACTCACTCGTTGTTCAATATTATTATTCATAACCTGACCAGGAACCTTGCCACTGTGAGCAGTGGCGTTTGAACTGCTTCAATAATTTTTGCTGAGACAAATCTGCATCGTCCTATATACGTAGTCAAGCTTGATCTACAGAGTACATTTGCATTGGTGTCAGGATTCTCAGGATTGTCTTAAGTGAATTTCCTAGGGAGTGTTTAGAGTGCTTAGGGAATGATAGTTCATATTTAGCTAGCTGCTGGATTCATGGAAACGAGGGGAGTCAAGGTAGATATATCTAGACAGATAGAAGCATCAGTTTTACACATCAGTGGCCCTCACTTGGCCGATTCGGAAACTGTTACTCGATCGGGAAACCGTTACTCGATCGGGAAACCGTTACTCGATCGGGAAACAAGAACACTGAGCCTTCAACTGAAAAAATAGCAGGTTCATCTCAAAATAAAAAGAAAAATGGTAAATAAGAAACTTTTAGTCGCCAAGTCCGTGGAATCAGTTAAACATGAATTGAGCAAATGTAGGAATAAATCATGAACTTAGGTGACGCTCTTACTAGATTAGCAAAAGATGTACCACTGGCCACTAGATATAGATGATCAAGGGCAAAAGAGAATGAAGGTCACTGTGAAATTCTTTCAAAGTGAGGTAAGTACCCCCTAATTTTTAACGGCCAATCAGATGGAAGCACCAGGAATGTGTGAAAAACAAGTCGAAAATGCGCAAAACCATTTTCTTGCTGAAAGTTTCCATATCGGGAAACTTTTTACAGATCGGGAAACCAAAAAGTTACCCGATCGAGAAACAGTTTCCTTATCGAGTAATTGTTTCCGAATCGGGTAACTGAGGGCCACTGCACATATAGAATATAAGATTCAAAGTTTCTACCTACAAACTGTCGGAGCTAATACACTTTTTCTCCACAACCGTTGCTATATATACAGCTCGTTACACGACCGCGTGACCGATGATCTCACCATGCGCCAACAGATGCTGCCCAGCGACTGTAGCTGTTAACGTAGTGTCGTGTGAAAGTGCATTAGCGCCCAACCTAAACGTAGTGTCGTGTGAAAGTGCATTAGCGCCCGACCTATCTAGGTACCTAGGCCCATATATGATGTGAATAAGAGTGTTGGAGATTGTACCTTAATCTGTAGCTTCGTACTGGACAGTCTATCCTTTATAAATACCTAAATTCTTGCGTTAAACTTTTACAGATAGTCGGGCACTTTTTGCCGGTGCTATTACACTTTCATCCCTCCCACATCTTAGCCTTTCTCCTCGCTTGTTACACAACCACATCCTCGCACCACTTTATCACCACTGATGCTTCCTATTAGCTGAGGAGGTGATCGAGGGTATGAAAGGTGTAAAGCTGTGGCCTTTTAGAAGAGTCAATTGAAAATTTTTCAGTCATTAACTCTGCATTTGGGTCCAACTGTCCAATGAGTATGTAGTATACTGCTCTTGGAGCCATACCTTACCATGGGGTTGGTCTCAATTCAAGCAAAAACATTGCTCCACTGCACTCACTGCTTTGGAAGTCATTTTCAATGGCATTTCCAAAAAATACGTATCTTGCATTTGCACCGTTGCAAAAGTAGTTCCATTTCATCATGCTCATAGTATACTACATCTGTAGTCTACTACGGTTGGTCCCAACTGAGTAGGCAAGATTGTTACAATTTGTTCACCACCACAAATTTATTGTGCTCTGAAGTATTCATTGCAAGCTCTCAGTTTTAAAAGAAAAATTGTGTTAACGCAAACCTGCTGTTGTGGGACAGGAGGGGATCAGACAGAGGCATTGAAAAATAGTCCAACCGAGTGAATGTGCTTAGTAAGTTTTTGTTATGAGGGTGCTCATATCGTTGAGGGATGAGAATATGGTATGCCTTCAAGAATGTCTCAGTTTCTCGATGCAAACCTTTGACAACGATAATGGGTGGGAGATCCTACTTTGTTGCCACATCTACTTTTTCAAAATTTGGTCAATTTGCCTATTTCGTCGCAAGAATTGTAATGTTATAAAATTGTAATAAATCCATTTTTTCAAAATTTTCAAATTGATGCTTGTCATGACAATCTTTGAAAAGGACCAAAGTTTAGCACAATGAACAGTCATAAGTCTGCAATTCTCGTATTGGGTGGAGTTATGATGGCACTATGAAATAGCAAAAATGAAGAAAACACATAATTTTTGGCAGCCAAGACGGTAATACATGCCTATTCTAGAACAAAAAAGGGTCCGAATATTGGACGCTGCCCTTCTTAATTCTTGGCAAAAGTGCCCTACTTGACTGATATTTGCTTAAAGTCCCAGATTTTGGAAGGGAATTTGATAAAAAAGTGCCCTTTTTGACCAATTGCGGACCCTGCCCTGAAATTTTAGAATAGGCTCTGCAATAAGTCAGGACTTGCCAGAATTATGACAAATTTGAGTTTTTCGGAAAAATTCAGGTAAGCAAACTTGAAGTTTTGTCTTTGATTTTCACCATATTGGCAACATGCTAAGAATATTTTCAGATACTTTGTAGCATTTTTAACCTGAATCAACACGAAAATCGGTAAACCATTAGCCCTGCCTCCTCTGAAAAAAAGCATTGACAATGTTACTATCTTGATGTGGGCATCCCAAAACACCTAAAATAACTTGACTCATGAGAATTTGATCCTTGTAAGCGACTCTTTGTTCCTGCTTACCAAGCTCGCTTTTACTCAGCTTTTGCTCTTTTGATGAAAAATTGGCTTGAAAGCAGTTAGGAAACTCTTCATTTATGATATAAATATGATTTACACCAGGAGACAATGAAAGTTTTTAGGAGACTTGGACCTTAAGTTTGCTATTCAATTAGTTTGTTATAAATGTACAAAGTTGTTCGCAACCCAAGTATCTCCCTTTTGCTTGTTATTAAAGCTCAAGAATATAAGTATCTTTATCACAAAATATCATTAATTTCTCTTCAGCTGCATGTTGTGAATTGTATGTATGTGGTTGCGAAATTGAATGGGCTGTTTCATTTGAAAAATTCTGGTCTAATAAAAAACAATATTTTCCATTTGTTTGGACAAACTTTGATTATCAAGCATTTATCCACCCACTTTTCTACCATCAAAAAATGGTGGTAGAAACTCAATCTTGAGTTGAGAAATTCAAGCTGACTGTATTGGACAATGCTTAGAACAGTTTTGTGGTGTTTATATAAATTACTGTATTTCCAGTGTTTTATGTACTTTGCTGAAAACAAGTAAGATAGGCTTTGGCTTTTTAAGCTTTGCCTGGGACCCACTTAAACATGCTTCCATTGACTATCTAAAAATGATAAAAACTAAATCTTTGCATGAAAAATAGAGGTAGCTCAAAGTGCTTGGATGAATGCCTGATGATCATGCTGCCGTCTGTTATGAGAGAGAACTTCTGAAACCCTTAGTAGGCTTTTGGATTGATTTGGGTGAGGGAATTCACTCTGATGTGTTTGCCTTGTCCACTAGCCTAATTTCCTTTTGCTCCTATTCACAGACTTATCTCACACATAAAAAAGAAGTATAGTTTTTGAGCAGTGCTCAATGCAAATGAGCAGCGCTCAATGCAAATGAGCAGCGCTCAATACAAATGAGCAGTGGAGAAGACCTTTGTTTATTATGATTGATCTTGCTGGTCATGTTTCATGCATGCAGATGCAGACCGTTGCCTGCTGACCAATGGTTTTTGCTGCTTATTTCGATTCATAATGTGTGTTGTTTCTCACATGACTTCATATGCAGATTTGACTGGATGCT
>JAOBRC010560120.1:0-11173 GCA_027575255.1 Scolionema suvaense | reverse complement strand
TCTCAATGGTTACAGCTTTCGCAGCAAATTTTTCATGTGATAATCGGGTTTTCACAATGAGAGAAGGACCACGAATAGAAATGCTAACGCAATGGCATCAAGAACGGGCAAGCATAAAATGAACCCCAAGACATCTTACATTACACGAACCAAATCACGAAGACTTTTGCTTAAACTAAACCTACACTACCTACACTAACACCTAATAAACGAAGCACCATTGAATCTCTTTTATTTGACAAACAGGCACAGACAGAATGACACACAATAAGTACACCATAAATGACTATTTCAATTAAACCTTCCAAAAGCCATAACTTAACAAGTGTGCAAAACATATAATTACAAGCATATTACGACAAATTCTGTCCAGTTTGATGAGAAACAAGCTGAATGATCCCATAATATATTAAGAAACACCATAGAAAAATAATCATCTTTTCCTCCTGGACAGGATTCCGATAGCAAATAACAGAATAGTAATAGCAGGGCCGAAAACTTACTTTAAACCCTTCAAATGTGCGATAGAACGGATCAAGCAGAACCTGAGCGAGTGATGTAAGCTGTGGTGTTCTGTCCCAACCATCTGAACAATGGACAAGCACAGGCGTGCTCTTTTCAATGACATAATGTGCAAGTAACGTCGCACCCTAAAGACCGAAAGCATTCTTAGGAAAATAACATACAAGTAATGCCGTGACCTAAAAAGAGCAACAGGAAAAAAGAATATGAAATAACTTCACATTTTGCTACTTTTTTACGTTGAATTTGACACCAATTTCAAGTTAGTTATGAACTCAGAGGCTATTAAAATTGATAATTAATAATACTGCCTATATTTTTTGCACATTTGTTCCACATTGCTAATATTAAAGTGATAAGAAGAAAACGCAAAATGTCATAGGAGCCCAAACAACCGAAAATACAGCAAGCACAAGGAAACTAATATAAACATTATTACCACCACAAATACAAATCCCTGAAGGTAGCCGAATGTCTGTGATATGTACATTCAACCGTAAACAACTACGGATAAAAAAACAGGAAGTACATCAAAAGGAGAAAGCCCATATTCTTCAACCTGGCATTAGCAGTCTACTCTACCGTACACAGTAGTTAGCCCATGCACTTGAATTTTCTTCGCAGAAGTTGAACAGGTCAAGGCTCCTATAAAACAGCAATGTTTAGATGTGGAAACAAACCTATTACTTGTGCCTCTGGTCAAGAATCAGAAGTTAACGAGGACAAGAAAAGACAAAACATCTCTTTGTTCAAATTCCACTAAATCCTATGATACTGCAGTCATTCCTGCAAAGGGTTTCTACTTCTGCTACCTGTCTCAGGTCAGAGTCACATGACAATACGACATAGAACAAAAGCATATCAAGCAAAAACAAAAATAGAATTTGTTAATAAAAATATTTTCAAACTGCTATGAAAAGAATCCAGTAAGAAGTTCCAATTCATATCTGCTTCAATGTCAACAATGAAAGGTTTTATTTCATCCTACAAAGTAGTAGGGCTAAAATCATGCTAATATGGGAGAGCATAAAAATTGCCACAGGCCCAATATACTTTGACAAAAAGAGACATTGCAGGTCTATCTGGTAGAGTACGTCAGAGTATCTGACAAGCATAGTGAGTAATAGAGTGATAATAGTATAGTAATAGTACGCAAACCTTGAGAACAGAACGAATATGAGACAGCCACTGAGTAGACTCCAGTTGTGATAACCACTTATGCTCTTGCACGGATTCACAGACAGTCTGTAATTTATCAATACTGTCCCGCATGGCATGAATGTTGGCAATATCAAGAAATAATAGCTTAATGCCATGGTAGCGATTCACAACATCTTCTGTTCCTTTCCCCTGCACAGCAATAAAAAATGTAAAACATATTAAAATATGTATACACAGCAATCAAAACATGCTTCTCACATGATCAACTGATGCTCAGGCCTCTGTGTTGAGGCACGGTTGTTCTGCAATTTTCCAATAGTAAAGTGTGGTGGCCGACGGCCGCCACATGAAGTTTTAAATGGAGAAAAGAAAATAAAACGCATACATAATAAAAACATATTTTTGTTTGAGATTGACAATTTACTTTATTTTTTTTTTAGAAAAAAGAATTAAGATAAAATTCTTTTTACAAGTCAATTGATTTCATAAAAAAAAATGTAAATTAAATAAGCAGCGACGTGGCCGAGAGCCGCCATAGCAACAAGTGTCTTTTCGGAAGCCGGCAAGTCAGACTTCAACAAGCGACATCAAGCAATTAGGACAGATCAATTACAGCCGGTACCATTAACGACCAGCCTGAAAGAGTCAAATAGTGAATAGTGACGCTCGTTGAACCGAAAAGATCAAAGCAGGACACAAGGCTATTGAATCAATAAACGTTCAGAGGGTGACCATGCGCAGAGAGAGCCGATGGTCCCAGTGTAGTATTATGAGAACAAGAATTTCAGTTTCCGCGAGGTTATTTCTCCTGCTGTTTCATTTCCGTGTCTGTGTATACGATTTACGTCTTCCACTCAGAAGGCAGTTTGAGATAAATTCTTTAGTGTTATCTTGATTGCCTCTCTGCAGTTAGCATGCCGGGCGGCGGAAGGGGGTGGGGGTGTATTTTGTAGGGCAGGACTTCACTTGTAAAGTAACGGTAGCCCGACATCCAAGCTTTATTATCCTTTCGCTCGATTCAATCGCACAAGGAAAATCAGGAGAACTTTTCAGCACTGAGGCACGAGTTGCTGATCGTCTGTGAACAGACGCTTGGTGGCCAGGCTAAAGTAACGGGGGCCTGCGGCTCCCAAATTGAAGATCAACCCATTTCTAATGATGCATCGTAAAATACTGGCTAGCTTTTACGCCAATAAGCTTTGAGTCAGTGTTTGATTACCAGGTAAATAACCGGCAACCGATTGTCTGCATGTTGCTTTGGCGGAGCTCGGCCACGGAGAGTTGTAACTTTCAGTTTTGTTTCGTGTTCGATTTTGTTAAGAAAGAGAAAATGAATTCAAATTGAAAAGCGCATGTGAAACAAAACCTAAACTGTGTTAAAAATTAAAGAAATTTACTGCATTTAAAAAGCTTTTTATAAATATGTTTGAAAATTAAAAGAAATATTTCTTGTTGAGCAGAAAGTAGAGGTGGCGGCTGTTGGCCACCATAGTAAAGATCAGTCTTTTGAAGAAGGGAGCATCAGTACGTAATAAAGGCTAAATTAGGTAAGCAGAGGGTCTACTCCGGGCTGATTTAGCTACTTCATTGACAATATGCAAACAACATGACGACAAATTTAACAGCAGGCCTCAGATCAATTCATAATTTCCATCTTTCATAAGAGGGCAAAATACATGCAGTACAATACAACACACAAAAACCCAAAGGAGTGATGCTGCTGTGTCATAGGAATAAGAATTTGTTCACGCACATTCTCATTTATACTTCTTCCATAACATAGTGGGAATTTCACTCTCCATTCTGGTCAAAGATCAGCAACATCAACAACAGTAGAATAGAACAATAACAGCGTTTGACTTTTAACTTAAAAATTGCACCTTAAGCCTGTTCCCTCCAGCAGCTAGCATGGATCTTGCATCGAATATCACCATTCTTTTGTTCGGACTCAGATTGCGAGCAGCTTGCACCAAGTTCTCATCCTCAACTGAATACTGCCATCACATCAACAAAAAAAGAACGAAGGCAAGCATTAAAATGTCTTACATATAGTGATGATATCAAGGCATTCCAGACACTCTCCAGAATTCGAATTTCTGTTACTAGAATCTCATTACACCATAAGCACGTTCCCGGTTGCTGCGCATAAAAAGGTCATAAAATGTACTCTCCATTATTGAAATCTCTCCTTAATGAGCACAAAAATAACCGTTGACTGCAAATGATCATTAAGCTATGGTTTAGATTTTTAGTCAAATTTGAATCCATATAGGCCCACCAACACAGCCTTCTGTACGAAACTCAATCCTCAAATGTCCTTTGCACACTCTGTCTGAGGTTTTTAATCCGTATCCCCACTTTTGCACATTCCAGAACCATCTTTATTATCAGTGAATCTGCTGCCAAGGCAAAAGCTTAAGATAGGGCCTCACTTGTGCAGTGAACGAGAAAACACTATCATATCGTCGAAGCTATAAAGATACTATTGGAAACTTACAAAATAGCAAAAACGTAAGTCTCAACTCAAAAAAGTTACGATTAAAGGAAATTTTTCATTGACTTAACGATGAAGCACAGTGAAGGAATGCCTTCACACTGTTCTCTCCATCAAGCAATGATTATCTTATACTGAATGCTACCTAAGCAGTGGGTAAAAATATCCTGCAACGACAGGTGAATCTCGTAACAATATTTTGTATAATTTTGCTTATTTTCCAGTCGAATTTGCTAAATAAAGAGTAATAGAATGTAAACGAGGTTAGAATAGTGTCCACCGATGGAAAAACAGTTCTCTCTTCAGTGGCGTAAAGATCACAGGCATGCCTTTCTTCAGAGGACATGGCTTAAGGAAACCCAATGAAAGTTCCCAAGAAAAACTGGCAATGTATGCAACGAAGGTGGACAGGAAGTTGTCTTCACTACTGCATAATGACTTCAGCAAACTGCTGTACGCATCCTATTGTGTATGTGCAATACGATAGACTTGTAACTCCATAAATAGAGAATAATTCACAGTAGATCAATATAAATCACCTTTCCCAGGGCACCAATCTTGGGTTGTGAGCATCTCATGATGAACGTTTTCTTTGACTTGCTGTACCATGTTAAAGCTGGTACTCTTCCCTGGTTACGAAATAAAAATACATCAGTAACGAAAAAATACCGAAACGGGATGTGCTCTCTCATGGTCTTCTGACGCGCACTACATCACAAGTCCAGCCATAGTACGAAATTGGTTTACAATGATCTACTAAAATACCTTCATGCACTCAATGAGCGCTATGACTGGCGACAAGACAGTAAACAATCGCTTCAACATTTCCAATAAGAAAGTCACTGATAATGGCAAGCTCAACAGAAAGTCCGGCCTAATAAAATTACAAAAGAACAAAGTAAAATAATGAGAAGCAATTGCTGAATTTCCATGAAAGATATAACAGTCACTGCTTGCCACAGCGCATAACAATCTAATAGTGATAAATAAACATCTTCAACGTAGCATAAAACTTATACGAAGAGCAACAACAGAAAGCGATCAAGATATCATTAAACCACTGCTTGCCAACCGCATTTCGTGCAATCGCTTATCAACTTTCGTTTTAGCAAAAGTAAAAAAACATGTGTCATATACACATCATCCTTTAACCCTATTCACGTTGGGGATGAGGGGGCAGCGGATTCTACCTCTTTTGCATACCAATCTATGTACAAAAATTTTGGCAACACATTTTAAGCTCGTTTTCGGTGACTTTTCATATTTTTTCATACTGAACATGATAGCCTATATTTCATTTCCTGTTTGCGAGTTGATTTGACACAGGGAAGAAGTTTTTATAAGGCTTCGGGTCGAAAAATGTGGAAAATTGTCCCAAATTTCCGACACATCTCTGCTTGTACCTCAAGCATGGCCTCTGGAATCATCATTTACGTTCTATGGCACACCCAAGGGAGTAATTCAAAATATATTTGAGTCTTTTGGGCAATGGACAATTTGAAGACCTGTTACAGCAGGCAAAACTACCCAGGAACGATTTCTCTTGAAAAGAATGCAAAACAGCAAAATCCCAAAAAGCATACCTCAGGCTGCAGTTAATTAATACTCTGTTCATCATGATTTATGTTTGAATATAAAACCTGCATGCGTGCCCTAATTTTTAATGAGTAGCTATATCCCACACCTTGATAAATTACTCAAAAGTTCTCAAACTATCTAAAATGGTTGGAAAAAACGATATTTCTAGCGTTTTCCAGGAATACATCTAGACAGCTATTTGAAGTCAATTCAGATGAGAGGATCAGAACGAGTGAAAAATCAGTACAGTTCATAGCCATCAGGAAGCATGGAGGACAATAATTTAGTTTTGATGTGTAAATATGGTGTGGATGCTGATGAACAGTGTACTAAGAAACTGGAACCTCAAAGAAACTCTC
Organism: Scolionema suvaense; assembly: GCA_027575255.1. NCBI lineage: Eukaryota > Metazoa > Cnidaria > Hydrozoa > Limnomedusae > Olindiidae > Scolionema > Scolionema suvaense. The sequence goes on along the minus strand of JAOBRC010560120.1, from coordinate 5,059 downwards.
AACCGAGAGACTGCTAGGAGCTCAGAAAGTCAGTCTATTGTCAGCCAGGTACTTGAGAGGTACTTCCAGGAGGGTGACAGAATCTGCACTCCCTTCCGCACCTGGCAGTACACGAGCCAGAAAAGTCTGGTATAAAAGCCATCCTATAGTTCCACGCAAAAATCATAGAAAAAGTGAACGGACCATTACCTTCGAGCGAAACGATCCTGCACCTCGAAGATCCTCATCCTAAAATGAAAATATTCACATAATACATTTTCTCGAATTAATTTAATTATTAAAGCTGTGGCTTCTATTCTTTTTGGAAAGAAATTTTGTGGCTTTCTATCGAGGGCGGCTTTACTAAGCAGGGTCTGAATTAGCCGCTCGCAGTTCACAATTTGTGAAGCAAATTCCCGCATACTTCCGAAACTGCGAAGCAGATTTAAGTGAACGGACATAAAACTGTGAAGCTTAATCCCGAGACTTATTCACGAAAAATTTGGTTAATTATTGCAACATAATTTATCATCAATGAATGATTAATTCCTGTCCTGGATGAAGTAATTATCAGTTTACTGTTTTTGTAGAACATAAATATTAACATTATAATGAGCATTTCTTCCATCTACCCGAGAAGTGTGACCAAAATGGTTTGCTGGTGAGAAACATGAAATTCTATGTGATAAAATTTGCGAAATTATTTAGGTTTGAACCATTGCCGTTTGTATATTTGATATAGTAGAAAAAAGCCAAGCAAATATAGATAATACTCCACTGCATAGTTTTTTTTGTGGCTTTGGAAGCTCACTGGCCTATCTAGCTAGTCTCTGGAATCTAGTCTGCAACTTTTCAAATATCCTTCTGAGTAGCTTGGGTACTTCGAAAGACAATGCTTGAGGAAAGAGGAGAAAAACAGCGTTGCAAGACATCACAACCACACACTATCATTCACGATCTGTCTATGCTGGTCTGTGTATGAATTATGCTTTGAATGGACATTAAATTGCCACCTTCCTACACAGTAGCTGGGGTTCTTGACAGAGCTTAAGACGAGCCGCTGCAGATAAACACAGGCAGCTAGCTAGCTCACCCTATTCTAAAAGTTACAGATAGCCCTAGCAGCCTTGCACTATGCTATGCTTGAACATAGACTTTTAAGTTTTGTTTCTGCCTAGCTGCATCTGCGATAAGTATTTGTTTTGACTTCAATTTAAGATGGTCTTGGGCACAAAGAGGCTTCAAATAGTGAGTGGGAACCCGAAAGGGGGCCTCACAACGCCCCCTAGAACCTCCACTTGCGTAGTGTAAAAACTGCGAACCTATTTTCAAGTTCTAATTCAGACCCTGCTAAATTCGAGCAAAAAAACTATTCATGCATTAACTGTTTTTATCCAAACAAATAACAAGTAATGTCCAAGTCACAGAATAGCAACCGACCGCGGAGGCACGTGTCTTGTTGGGAAGATCGAATTTTTATGAATTTCCACAATTGTCGATGATAAAAGTTGAGCATTTGAACGATGTGAGCAATATCACTTACATGTTGATTAAAGAAGGTGAAATAGAAATATCGTACAAACATAAAAAGTAAGTGCAGCTTCTACTTGACGGCAGCTTCTATTGAGGCTTGTTGATGAATTTTCGCGGCTTCTGCGAGGGCGGCTTCTATTTTGGTGATGGCATCACTATGAGAAAATATGGTACCCAATCAAATTTATCTAAATCATAGAGAAGGCCATTGGTAGCACCCTGTCAACTGTACGATTGCTGTCGTTCTCAAGGCAGCGTAATTGAATGCCTATTGAGGATACTGATATTTTGGCATCATCAACTGTTACAGTCCCTTACCCATCCCATCATGCATTGCAGCACTATGCTTCTCATGTCTGCTGCAAAAGCATTTACGCGTTGCGCAAGTCAAAGCTATACATACAGAAAGGAGGCATTCCTATAATGGAAAAAATAACAGAACAATGACGTGTGACCTTACATTTATCTGATTAACTCATGCAATTTCTTTCAACTCCAAAATAATATGCATTAAGTTATAGGAGAATACTACAGTATTCTGTTTAAAAAAATTTATAAACATGAATGACTTTGCACATAAGCGAAGTCAAAAATGGAATATCAACAAACAGTTAACATCGCTCACTAAATGTAAAAGTGCAAACCTAGGTAAACTCAGGCCTAGTCTTCCGGTATTCTCAACTGATTTGTGCAGCTGATAGGTAGCAAAACCCTAAGCTAAACAGACCAACCGTTTTTGTGTGCTGCAATAGATTCATTAGTTAATCCTCTACATCTGAATTATAAATTTTCTGCACTTGCAGCACAACGGGAAGTGGACCAGGTATATCCCCCTCCTTTGCCCTGCCCAAAAAAAACATCACAAGCAGGGTTAGAGTGCACAGAGCCAGATCACTTTCAATGGACTCATTTGTATCTGCATATCACTTATGAACCTTTTTAAAGAAGAAAAATTCTAAGCTTCGCCAAGACTCGAAGTTTGCTGACAGTGAGGTCAATTTTCTAATAAATCAAGTCTTATAGTATTCATTAGCATCATACTAATTAGAACGTCCAGAAGGAGTGGAGAAAAGACATTGCAAGTCTTCTTAAATGTTCACATTCTCAATACACATTAATTGTTAGTTTGAAGACTGAACATCCATAGATATTAAATATGCAAAGAAATGCACACAAATCTTTCTAATACGTCATGGTGTACTCCCGGGGGGTCACTTATTGCATATGGTATACAGGGAGGTGTGGCCACTAAGGATGGATACGACCCACTAAAATTCCCTAAACATGGGTCTATTTTTGTCTCATCTTGTATAGAAGTACCTGAAAACCAACAAAGAAGGCAGTTTTTATGAGTAGAAAGGCAATTTTTGGCAATATACACTCATAATTTACCAAAGTTTCGCATGCGGCGCCAGGATTGATGGCATAACAGCTAGTTAGTACTTCACGATGCTTCATTAAACATGGGGCGATTTTCGATTTGGGGGCTGCACGTCCCCGTCACTTTATAAGTCGAGTACCCCGCCCCCATTAAATATAACCCCAGCTATGGTTCTAAACCTTCATCTCAGCTTTCACAGTCGTAAGCCAGTCAATACTTAGCACAACTTTACCACCATACTTCAAATTACACAAACAATACGAATAACCCAACAGGCTGATTGAACGTATAATATACTAGTCAAACAGGTCTAACTGTACTTACTGAAACTGTTGCTGGAATATACAATTGTCTGGGATATGACGTGCATATATCATAACCATAATTCAGCTTGGATAATTTCCACGAATCGCAAACCTGTGAGAAAAGGAACATATTTCACGTCTTTACGTCCTTGCTACGCCAAATGCAAAATAAAACTCTAAAGACTATAGTGCCCTATTACACAGCTAATAACCTTTTGTTCAACTGGCATCTGCAATAATCGCAACAAACAAATACATGCAGACAATCCAAGAGGTGCTTTTTTTGTGATGAAGTGTACCAATATGTAATATAAAATAGTGTGTAATGAAGTGCAGCAATATAAAATACAGTCGAGCCTCTAGCAGTGGCTACCTCCAAAAAAAAAAGCGGCCACTTCCCAATATGGGCCCGTTACTTTCAGTCCCAAACGCTTTGACTACCTTTTCTTGTAAAGAAAACCTCCGACAAGCGGCCACCTCCCAATAACGTTTGGCGGCCACCTGGCGCTGTCCCAAACGAAAAAATAAACAAAGTTCCCCTCTAAAGACGGCCACTCAGATATTTGTTTTGCTTTTTGTCTAAAAGCATCTGATGTTCATGCAAAATTTAGTCCTAAATCATACATTCTATCCTCAAAAAATGGTTACTTTGCACAAAAAAATACTCGATTTTACCCATACTTTTAAACGGGAACAACGGTCAAAAATGATATTTTAATAGATGATAAAGCTCATTAAAACATGATACACACTTTTTACTTCACGGCAAAAGCTTGAGTAGTTCTAGAGATATTCAATCCCAAACTTTGGCAAAATCCAGCAGCTGCCATATTGCCAATAGTTATGCATGATGTCACTGGGGCACTACCCAAATTATCTAAACTTCGTTGCCAAAATACTCAGTATCGACTTCTTGTGAAGGACTGTCTCTTTTGTTTTCTTATAGAGCTAGCTCATACGTTAAAGATCCACTTGAGAAAATAACGTTCGTATATGTGTTACTAAGGAAATGGTGACACTTACCAACGTGCCTTAATGACATCATCAAAAATCAAGATGGTAGCTGCCGGATTTTGAGAATGAATATCTCCGGAACTACATAAGCTTTTGCCGTGAAATAAAAACCACATGTCATGATTTAATGAGCCCTATTATCTGCTAAAATATCATTTTTGACCGTTGTTCCCCTGTAAGAAGTATCCTTTATATTATGTGTCTTCAATTTTTTAATTACAATCAAAACTTTTGTAAAGCAATCAAAACCATTTTTTGTAAACCTCTGTATAACGGCCACCTCCCAATAATGCCAAAGACCTTGGTGGAAAAAGTGGCCGCTATTTGAACTTCGACAGTAATGTGTAACGAAAAAATATTACAAATTGCATGTTCCTACATACATTAAAAATGGAAATAACAAATAACTTAACAGAGGGACAAACCATCGACAAAAGAGCACATACCTTCTCACAAAAAAATAGCAATAGAGAATATTAGCGCAGCACAAATAAACAAAAGAAGAAATTAATGCGGTCAAGAAATAAGTTGCAATAACATTTGATGAAATCAACCCTATAGTATATGGGGGGAGGGATTCCGCCCACCCCCCTTGGCAATATTTTTGCAGTAAAAAAAATTGTGGGTAGAAGGCACTTAAACGAATTTTGTTGACTTTTCTCAAAATTTACCTGAGAAACTTTTAAAAGCAAACCGCAAGGTGGCAGCTGCTGTAGCTTTCGAGTAACAGCAAAGTTCTGGTAGAGGTTCAGGACATAAAAGTAGAGCGAAATTGATGAAAAAGAAGGAAAATTAGAGTTTTTGAGAAGTCAGAGGCCTAAAAAGTGATAAAAAGCAAAGAAAATCA
>JAOBRC010560009.1:0-11175 GCA_027575255.1 Scolionema suvaense | reverse complement strand
CTGAACAGATCAGTCACATAGGAATCACTATTGTAGCACTTAGTATTTGATGCACAGTCATATAATGATTTTGATACATTGTTCGGTTCGTTCCAGGAAGGAGAACATTGTTTTCAGATCTTTCTTTGTTGATTATGCTCTTCAGAAACGTTTTATATTTAAGAAACTGATTAAGAAACTTTTCCTAGTAAAATGTCAAAAATATTAAGAAACTTTTACTAATACCTCGGGTGCTTGGTTTCTTATAAAAAAAATACGTGTATAGCCATGCCTCGAATTCACCCTGTAAATTCTGTGAAGTCGAGACATATTGGTTGGTTACATGGAGATTTTTTGCTCGGACTGGGAATATCCCCCCCGGGGCGAACATCTGGCGTAAAACAGACTGAAGATCACAGCCTGGCATGGTAGGTGTTTCACTGTAATCCAGCTATTGATTTTACATAGGATGATATTCAGCCTACCACCAGGCTAAATTCTAGCTCGCTCTAGAAAAGTGGGCTACGATTTCCAACCTTGGCGGGGCCATAGAACTCATCTGATGATATTTCTGATAGGACCACAATGAAAGGGCGGGGACTTCTGATCCCAGGCTGACTAGTTCTCAAGAGGGGAATAAAAAACTTCTTGTTGCTGAGTAGCAGGGTAGGTGGGGGAGGTGGGGGGGTCCCGACCCCTTTGGATCCACCCCTATCAACATAAATAATTAGTACCAATGACAACTGTCCAGCACATGCCCCTCACGAACGCTAGGCTCCTAGAGTCTACTCTTTCAATTCAATGGCCTGCGTATAAACTGAATCAGAAAATATGTAGATTATTCCTCCAATAGCAATAGTAAAGTAGGCGTGCAATGATTGCTATATACCTTATTGGGTGAAAGTTTGTCGGGCGAAAGTGAGGAATTTTTGGCTAGTTGACGAAATTTTCGCCCGACGAAAACTTTCGCCAATCCTCAACATTGCACATTAAACAGGCCCTCTTGGCTTTTTAAGTCTTCTTAGACAGTCAGAATGGTTTTTGAACAAGTTCACACATGGGTGTATGGGGTTTATATATCCATGGTTCACAGAAGCAAATAGAAGATTTATGGATCATAGCACCCTGCACCAGCCAGTCTTTGTGCAGTAACTTGTTAGCTTGTTCGAAGTTTATTCCAGCAGGGGCGATGTGTGCAGGTTGTAACTATATTCGAAAAGTACTTGTAGTAAGGTACTCACATGCGCAATATCAAGTCTCTAGCTTTCCTACATCAGAAGTTATATATGTCCTCCCCCCATATAAAGTAGGTTGGCGTAGAACCCATATAAAATAGGGTTAACAAAGCTTGCCAGGTGTAGTTCCGGCAAGACTTGATCACCTTAAGGCAGACAAGCGTCGTATATTTGAGGATTTAGTTCCATTGACTTTCATGACGCACAAAGATGAATGAGAGCTTGTGCTGCGATAAGCAAAAGGAAACTGCTGAAAAACGAGCCGTTTGTAGCTAGACATATCACGCTTTACTTGTATTGTGTTTTTAAGAGATAAGTGCAGTGGGCGAAATTATTCGTCGGGCGAAAGTGACGAATTTTTGGGGTCATGACGAAAATTTCGCCTGACGACAAATTTCGCCCGATAAGGTATTCTGAGAATGTTCGCATTCGAACGTTATCGAACATTGTCGATCGCTATAGACTTTCCCGAAGGTTCTCATCAGCCTGTTGTGTGTATGCATGACTATGATTATGCACTTGTCCAAGCTCTGTGGGTAGGCCTCGACAATATTTGCACCCTCCTGATCGAAACATTTTCCTTAACCTTCTTACACCCCAATCTCCTCATTAAAACGATCAAGAATCATATTCTTTTGACTTTAGCTGAGATTGCCTTCATACCTTAAAAATCGAAATATCGGATGCGGAGGTACTGCAGTTTAAAATATGACTTATTTCTGCCATACGGGAGCAGCTATTGTTCTTTGTACAAAAGAGTGCAGTGCATGAACGTAATTTGCGAAAGCGTGAGAATATTTTTTATCAGGTAATGCCTCGAAGCAGCCCTGAAACTAGACTGAAATGGTGTGTCTGTTATCGCCTTTTATTAGGTGGACACCAGGAAACCTCGAGAACATAGCGGATGATCAAGACGAGACCTGCATGTAGAAGCTCATTCGCATGCTGAATGGTACTCCGGATACCAATTACCCTAATGAGTCAATGTCTCATAAGGGAAAAACTATTACGAGCCAAATCACTAAAGCAAACATTTTCGCTAATCGCTACTCTACGATTAGTTGCCATCATCTATTTGGTTGGGAATGAGAATTGTGCCGCATGGCTCGCTCATCTCTGAAAGCATCCACACTTCCTCGTGACACTGTCTCTGATTTCACTTTGCCACAGTTGCAAACTGCCGTAAAAAAGTGAAGTGGAAGGGAGCAGATGATCCCGATGACATTTCTGAAATCCTTTGGTTCCAATGCCTTGCATGAACTTCTTGCAATCTTCAACATGTCTTTTGCGCGTCACCATTTACCTCATATATCGAGGGTGCCCACAATCATCCCTCTTCTAAAAGCAGGGAAATCGGCCAGAGAATTAGCCTTGTACAGCCCAATGGGCTTGATCTTATGTATCGTTAAATTAATGGAACGCATGATTGCAGAGCATCTATATTATCTTGCTGAAGCTAAGTCATGGTTTTCGCACCTTGAAGCCGGCTTAAGATCAAATCCTAAAAATTGTGCAAACCATCAAAGATGGTATCCCAGCCAAATCACTACAACGGGGTCCCTCTCCGGTTTCATCGATAGATGAGCACTTTTCTTTCAGATCGCCGAGCTAGAGCTCGCCTTCACTCAACTCTAAGCTGCAGCAAACGTACCTCACAGAGGTTGCTGCAGGGCACGGTCCTTGCCCCCATGCTGTTTCAGTTCTACATAAATTCGTTGGCACAATCACGTCTTCAAAACCTTCATGTTTCAATGTTTTCAGATGATGTGATATCACACAACACAGCAAAGAAATTGCCACTGAACTGATCCAGAAAGGCACTGTTGATGTCCATCGATTGTGCCAGGAATGGAAGCTCTCACTTAACGCGGGGAAGAGCTTCCATTGCTTCTTCTGCACCTGGTTCAACGACGCTAAATCCCTCACTCAAGGTAAATGAACAGGCTATCCCATGCAATCCACATCCAAGACTGCTGAGAGTGATCTTGGACCGTGCGTTATTAAATTTTTCTGCTCATATTGATAGCCTAACCATCACAATAACACGTTATCTCAATATTCATAGTTCAGTTGCACACTCATCCTGGGGCTCGCATAAATCTTCACTTCCGCAACTCAGTTTCGCCATTATCATAGCATAGCATAGCATAGCAGCCCTGGCTGCCTGACTCCCGGCTCAAGGAAACTGTTTTCCTTGAGGAAAACATTCCTTCAGTCACAACGACCTCGAGACGTACTCTTCTGTCCCATGAGAAAAAACTTCTTCAAATTTTCAATGGTCCTTTTCATCATCCTAACCGCTCTAGCTGGCGTATCTTGATCTTCCATCGATCGAACTCTATCCGCCTCCGCCATGTGACTCAGACTTTAATGATGGGGTTTCCGTTTCATGGTCCATGCCGGTTCCTCGTTGGTTAGTCAGCTGATGCTGATGAACAACGAACCTGCGGACTCTCTTTCATATTGTCCTCTGCTGGGGACAACTCATCTACACAGATGGCTCTGCCTCCGTGGGAACCACATATGGAGGAGCGTCAGTGGTCATTGCCCCGGGGGATTCCGAATCTCCTGAGGTCCTGGCCACTCTCAAGACCTAGGGTGGCATACACATGTGCCCATATGAGGAAGAAAGTGATGCTCTCTCCTTAGCAATAAATTTGCTTCAGGAGCAGAATCTGCCACAGGGGTGCGTCGTGTCCTCATCAGCACTGAAAGCCAATCACGGTGCAATTCTATCTTGAGCCAAAACACACGGATGCTCTTTATTCTCAAAGATATCAACTCTCTCTTGATCTCTCAAATGCACATCCAACGGGTGCCTGGCCATGCCAACACTCAAGGAAAGGAGCTAGTAAATGAAGCTGCAAAAGATGCCACAGACCCTGAAACCAAACGAAAACCTTCCTCTAGATCTGTTTTATCTGCAATCATCAATTCATTAATCAAAGATCCACCGGCGTCTCATGACCGAATAAAACTAACGTATGCTAATTATAATCTAACCAAAGACTCAGAAGGCAAGACTAGATTTGAAGAAACCCTTCTGACCTGGCTACGATCTAGCCACCACACATCACTTCAAAGTCACCCTGATGCTGATTCTACCTGCCCCACATGTCTGTATGAAGACCATAATCTGGAACACTGGTTTCTCTTCTGCCCAGCAAACATGGAATACAGACAACGAATCTTTGAATGCTCTGTGGGAGATCTGAACTTGATGAATACCAAGTCTGCGAAGATGCTCGCGTTCGCTAGGCAGACACTGCTGTACCTAGACAAGGATCGATCATAGCGAGGTTCCGGAGGAAGTGGCTTCATCCACCAATCCGGGTAATTCCTACACATGTCGCCTGTCGTCCACCCACCCCAACCACAGGATCACACCAGGCTTGTTTGTTCTGGATGACATTAATTGTTGAGAAATAAGTGTTTCAGCTCTGCTCTAATTAATTCCATCGATAGATTTAATGACTGTTTTTACTTGCAGTATTGGGGGGCTTCACACGGCGTTCTTTTCTGCTTCGGATTCAATAGAGTCACCCGCATTGTCTTGATAGCTTCGTCTGAAACCATGTTTCTTGGGGGAATCGTCCTGATATCATGATGAGTTGAAACAAAAGAGTCTCAAGTAAGAATTTCGGCTTACTTGGCATGAATAGGAGCTTGCTTATCCAATCAGAAGCCAGCAATTTTATCTGGCAGAACAATAGTGTGAGTGGGATAGCGGTAGCAGCTGCCGTCTTCCTATTGACTGCCAATCGTTAGTGGAGCAGGCTATTAGACTTCAAGTATCAAGATGTGTACGTGTGAAGGCAAAAACGAGTCTTCTGTCTTGAACTCATCGAGATTTCAAGCTATTAAATTCTGTTGTGATATCAAGACGAAAGACTCCCGTGTGAAGCCTCCCATTGTCAGTGCGCCAACTAATCTGACATTAGAGAGTCAGATTTGTCAAAAGATAAGATTTGCGATTACTGACTTTGAAAGTCAAATTTATGTCAGGAAATAGAATCAAGAATCAAGAATCAAGAATATATTTTATCACTAGTCACGTCTACATCAATACATAAATACATAAATGCAGCAATCAGTGAAGAGCATCAGACTAGTGGAGGGAGGCCCCACAGTAGCAGTTAAATAGTGCTTCAGCAGCCACAAACATAAGTTTTTCATTGCTTTTAAAAAGTCAACGATGAAGGATATGTTAGTCTATGAATGAATCTTTTTGTGAAACTTTTTCGGTTTTCTCGTCGTCCGCATGAAAGCGGTAGACGGCTACTTCGGATGACTAGCTGTGAACAACTGACCGTCTTCGAAAGAAAACGGAAATCAATGCCTACATGAAGAATAACAAGTGGACGATCAGATTGAGATTTGTTGCTAATCATCTGAGGTAGTCATCCTCGTTTTCACACTGCAAATTTACTTCACTTGTTATCATTCATCTAGCCATCTCTTGTCGTTTCCAGACGAAGACCAAGTTGTTCAAAATTAGTCATCCAATCTAACCGTCTACTGTTTCCACACTGACGACTAGAAAATTGGTCGGTCAGGTTTCTAGCAGTCTCGGTGTGAAAACAGGCACAGTTTGTTTTTGGATATCATACCCTGACATGACGAAATTTGTTAGGGATTCGTTTGGGAAACTGAGCATGAAAGGAATTCTTGTTTCTAAAGGCAAAAGTCCTGAAACAGGAGTGATTAAGATTTTTTACCGCAAAAAAACTACTAGGGGATAGACTTCGACCACCCCCCCCCCCCCCGATATACTGTAGGGTGTGTGAACAGTTACGGAGTCTAAAAGAGATAAACGCTCTTGAAAAGACCTTCTGACAGTATTCAACTAGCATGATCCTATTCAAACCAAACTGTTTGTAGAAATCATAAAACGTATACGAACAAATCAACAAATAAATCTTATGGAGGAGGATAAAATCATCCAAGATCAAATGGAGATAGCAGAAACATTCAATAACTATTTTACTGATGTTCTTGATTCACTTGGTATGTATGAACAAGACGAAGATGAATGATGTCAGACACAGCTAGTAAAGTACCTTAATTCGCTCAAATTTCGCGCGAGTTAATTTTCTTGCAGAAATGTAAAGCTCGAATTTTTCACGCATGCCAGAAAAGCAGACTGATTTATTGAAAAAACAGCCTGCAAATAGGTACTCATGTGCGGTTATGAAGATTAATAGTGAGAAAAAATGATGTTAAGATGTCGCAAGAGAAAAAAATCAATTCTGTAATTTTTTTTATAAACTCTTCGCGCAACTTAATTTTCGCGCACTGCCCCATCAATGAAAATTTTCGAGCAAATCATATTTTCGCGCACCCAAATGCGCGAAAATTAGGTATTTTCGCGCAATCAATTATTCGCGCATCGGCTTGTAGCGAAAATTAGATTTGCGCGAAATTTGAGTGAATTAAGGTATTAGCAAACATATTCCCCATCCAAATGGCCCATAAATCCATTCAAATTCGAAAACATTTCTACCTGAAGAAGAAGACATGGAAAAGGATATACGGACTGTAAATGTCAAAAAAGCAATTATATTTGAATATACCACCTAAACATGTTAAGGAGACTTCAGATTTGTGCACTCCGCTTCTATGTAGAATCATAAATCAGCCTATTACATGGCAAACAGTAGTTTCCCAGATTGACTGAAGCTAGCAGGCACTAATCCACTGTACAAAACAGGCGAAAGAATAATAGTCAAAAACTGCCGTCCTGAATGTGCTACAAACAAGTTCCAAAATATTTGAGCGGCTTATGCACATAGTTTTCAGCTCATATTGAAAACGATTTTTATTTCAGACCAGGTTATAACACCCAACATGCACTTATTCTATCTATGGAAAGAGTTAAAGATTCATTAGTACCAATAAAATCGCATACGTGCTCTGCTAATGGACTGTCTAGGAACTTTGGTGCGTTCAATCATAGCCATGTAAAAATATGATCATCGCGGATGATCACCGGGGCTAGTTTATTCACGCCATTGTGGGCTTAAATCGTCGTCTTTCCCGAGAATTCGAAAGAGAAACACTTTTCCTCCTGTTCCAAGGACTTATCTTCGTTATCGGAGGATGAGCATCCAAATATACTGTAATTGTTGCCCACTATAATCAGCAAAGCAGGTGCTCGATCTCTCTCGCTCCACTCCGAATCCGCTTTACTTAGCTGCAGCGCTCTCATGCCGTTTAGCTCGGGCAATTAGGAGAACAATTACATCAGACCCAACTGCGCGCATTTGCCAGACTAGTGATTTTTATGTGACAATGGTTCAATAGAACTTTTCGCCATCATGCAATGCATTGTGGGATGGCCGGGGGACACATTAAAATAAATTTTACAGTGACAAAAGGAAGCAATCTTATATTATGAAGCCAATTTCGCTGTCAGCAGGCAATTACGTCCGCTGCTTAGGCATTATAATGATCTCCTTTTGGGCTGTCAGCTACCATTTTAATGAGATTTGCACCTGGTCATCCCACAATGCATTGCGTGATGACTATTTGCCAAAGGTCTATCACGACCTTCCTATTGCAAAATTGCATGGATATGGTTTTTACCAAAAAGAATCTCCCTCTGATTTACAATTATCGTACCAATATGACTACGATCAATGGATCTTTCATTACGTGGAGAGAACTTTTACACGGAGTACTGCAAGGATCAGTCCTGGAACCACTGTCTCTCAATATCTACATAAAGAATCTATCTTGATTTGTTGAACACTATAACAAATCTACAATTTAGCAGAAGGGCCCTTCGCCTTATTTATCTAAGCAATATGTACGAGATGTAATTAGTGAGCTAGAAACAGGAACCGAAACGTAGTCGAATTGACATTTAAAGTGGGGTGGCCTTTGATTAGAAGCTATCTGAGGGCCCACCTTGGTGGGGCCTGAAGGGACAATTATTAGTTTTTTGCACGCATAGATTAGCTGAAACGGCCCTCCAGAGTAAGGATTTTATGATTCACTTACATTTAAACAATGAAATTGTTCTTTCACAGCCTAAAATCAAGCACTTACACGAAATTTTTTTTACTCTGATAAAAAAGTGGGGGAGCCTGCCCCCCCCCCCCCACCCCCCCAGATTCGACGCCCCTGGATAATGCGATGAAACATAATGAGAGTAAATGCCAGGTTATGTTATTTGGAAGTTATACAGAACAAATATTTATGAACGTTGGTGGATATTTAATATGGGAAACATGGCCTGAACAGGTTCTTGGCGTGAAGATCGACATGTGATTGAATTTTGGCCGACATATTAGTGAAATGTGCAACGAAACTGGTTTTAAATTCATAGGAGCAGGCCTCAAATCCTTGCAGGCATAACACTTTATCTACTAAAATAGAGGATTCGACCACTCTGCTGCATTCTAGCTCGCCCCTCCCTGAACACCTTAGCGAATTTGCACAAAACTTGCTGAATTTTCATAAAATCTATCTTGGATTCTTTTCGCGGAAAAACGTTTTTTTTCACATGTGATCTACTGTCTGTGGCAGACCTTTTCGAGGAAAACTAGGTTTGTGACATCACAAATACATCTGTTTAACTTATTGAATGTGGGCAAAACACCTTAATTTGTAAAATATGATATGTAATAACACAATTAGAATTATTTTGCGTAAACCTGTGAAAGGTCATACGCTAAAACAAAGAAAATCCATTATTTTCAGGTAAAGATAATGACGTCACTATGGGAACCAAATTTTGGTGCCAAATGGTAGATTACCTAATGTAATGTAAATAGTGTACAAAGTTTCAAAGTCATAGCTGTTGCCAACTCTCAATTATCGAGGGGGTGTCTAAATCCACGAGGCCAGACTGACTTTCTATCTGTTTTTTTGAAATTGTTTGAAACTCCTTATCCACTGATATAAGGAAAAGTCTAGCAAATCGTAACGTTTAGTACTGAATCTCTACGAAATGTTTAGTATCTAAAGACGCTGCCTTCTTCTGTTAGGTCTGGTCTTCAAGGGAACATCGACACAAAGAAATATACGGAGCAGTGTAAGTATGTGCAATGTCCATGTAAATTATACACCCATGGTAAGACTAAGTGTATTGTATTGAGCTGTACCATATTACTGCTACTGCTTTGTTGTATACTTTATAATATAAGTTTACGAGCTAACCTAATGCTCTTTTGCAAAGCAGTAAACTTTGTATGCTGACGTGTCGTCTAACGAGTGTGTAAAGGAAACACTACAAACTGATGATGAGGGTTTTGGACAGTTTCTGTTCTTTTACTTTTTTTTTTACATGCCTGGGGCTTCTGCTCACTTGCTTTCATTTAGGTTTTCCTTGCCATCCCCCCCCTTCCCCTGTTCGTGTTCTTGCCGAATCGAATGGGCACTACTGCGTTGAGTGCTTCCGAGCATTTCAGGCGAGACATTAAACCTGTTTGCCGACTATTAAGCTGATTATATCAATTATTACAATTATTCAACAGAAATAACTGTATCGTCAACAACATTGTTGACCGTAGACGTTTGGAGCAGTCTTTGTGTACGATAAAAAGCAAGCTCGAAAGCGACACCAACCCCTTGAAAGTGAAAAGACAGTGAAATGAAACAGATGGAAAGAATGCGGCAAAACTAAAGTATATAAACATCACAGGTACGGAGCAAGGGTGGAATAAAAAGGAAAAGAAACAAGAGAATAAATTGTGAAAATTTGAGACTTTGTTGTGACCTACACGAGAGGCGCACTTGACGAGAACCCAACATGCATCGCTACCCTACTGATCTGCATTGTATATATTTCTGAAACAGAACTGCAGAACTTTCGACAGTAAACGCAATAAACAAAGGACAGGTCAAAATACGTTTCTTATCGTGCGGCTTGCTTTCGTGATTTGGTTCGTCGTTCTTCTTAGCGCAGATATCTTGATCCATCGTTGTTACATTATTGCTTGTAATTTCAGGTTCTCGAACAACAACAGATTACACGTTGGAGAAGTGACTTATTTCTATCCTACACTAGAGAGTCTCTGGATCATCTTCTTCAAACAGCTTTTACCATAGGAAGATCACTGTTAGCAAGATGTGTGAGACCAGAAGGCGCTTGTGATCTTTTCTGACTGATGCATGTGATGCTTCCGCATTATGGAAGCCCAAGAATGAATCGGTTATGTTAAAGAAGTTCCCCACTTAATATTCACGTCAAGTACGCACAAAGACCTTGGAAAATCATAAAATCTGGTCTCTATTTCGTTAAAAAAGCGCTCATGGTGTTCTTGGGATAAGCCATATCAAAGTTATAGGACGCATTGGCAAATGTTAATTATGCGTGACGTCCGTTTTGAATTGCGACTGATAGATGTCATGACTGTCAGTGACAAATAACCAATTAGTTACTTTACGTAATCTGACCGGTGACCGAATCAAGATCTTTGCTGCTGGAACTACGATATTGTTGAGAAGTTTTTACGAGAGCATGCAAGAGGAAGCTTCTGAATAGAGCAGAGCTTGTGCTAAGTTAGAGCTGGAGAGTGATACTATGATTCTGATACGAGAAGACGTTTACATTTATAATGAACTGGTTTAAATTCTTGAAACACGCTTCCCCTGAGTTTTAGTACTATTGTAGGGTTCCCCCTTTATTGATTTATATTGTATTCTCCTTTCACACTGTACAGTGCTTGGGTTCTAGTTAGGTGAAATGGAGTTAAGATCGGGGAAGTTCACTTGTATATCATGGTATCAGTGTGTTTGGTTTGGTTCACGGTGCTTCCGAATACTTCTCTTGCTTCTAGCATAGTTCTCGGCATTTCTTCTTTTTCGAAAACGTCTCGTACTCTAAACAAATTTGAGCATTTAGGGTAAAGCGCTCATTGTTTAGTCAGCCTACAATAACTGCCAAAAATCTTCGCCAAAATGGTTTGGCGAAGATATTTTGGCAATGATTGTCTGAAAATTTCAAAAATTTGAA
>JAOBRC010559898.1:0-11175 GCA_027575255.1 Scolionema suvaense | reverse complement strand
TCCATGTCATATGAATTATAACGGTTGCTACACACAGCGTAATACCGGAGTAGCTTGCCGATCCCATGGTCATAGCATGGTTCGGGCATCAGGCGAAGACCTTTGGGTGCCTGGTTTGGGGTTCCAGGTTAAAGCATCCCCCGCTTCTGACTAGGACTTACATGATGGTGAATGTCCGGCATGACCTCTAGTATGCCGGTCAATCTTGACCGTCATCGCTCCTGATCTTATTTACAGGCCTGTAATATGCGAAAAATTGTGGGAATAAAACATCCTTGACCTAAAAAATTAGTGTGGATGACATTTTCTCATCACTATTTTTCATATTAAAAAAAAAATTCCTCAACCATTAGTTCTCCTTTAAACCACACTACGTGAAGCAGACGCATGTCAGACCCTGCCTGGAACCTGCGATCTTTTGACTTCAAACCTTTGCTACCATCCATGAAAGAGCAGGTAGATGTAAAGCGCAGCTTACAAGAGAATATTTGAGTGAGTTCATCGTTGAAAGTTTTAAGCGGCAGATTGTTTTGATTTTGGAGAGTCAGCCATGTTTGTTTCTACTCCGTGACCATGATTTGATTAGACCCAACAGTCTTTAACAGTTACAAGCGCGGATGTGGCATGAATTTTTGGATGCTGGTGCTTACGCATATCAAATTATCAAGTTAACACGGCCTTCTTTATGATGAACAAAAGAAGTGATTGCATGGACCATGCCCCGTGAAATTCTGGTTTTGCCTGAGCATGGCTGTTTCTGTCAAAAATATTGATATTTAGGTTGAGTGTGACCAGCAGGAAGCATGCCCATAATGTTCATTATGTCATGAGTATAGCAGGACCTGTGTGGTATTTCATTGTTCTTGTGTATGATACAGGAAGAACTAAAACTTCAGGATTTTAATTTATGGTACAAAACCATTTTGGTAAAAAAATTTTGGATCGAAATCAGGTCATTTCGAACATTGGATTTCGTGGGGCATTTTGATTTGCATTGGATGTTTGGAACTTGCTGGGAAAATGTGAGTATTGTAAATGGATGAGAATGCATTTATGGTGGTATGCAAACAGAGCTTGTGATGTTTTACCATTGTTATCTAAATTATTTAACCCTTTCAATACACAGCCTGGTGCCCTTAGTTTACTGGGCAAAAAAAATGAGTTTTTCACCCTACCACACTAAATCCTCTGTAACTCTTTAAATGTTATACCTGAGAAGCTGAATCTTGCACCCTTGGATTGTGAGACCCAGTACTTCATAAAAAATGTAAATATTGTGTATTTGGAATGTTTGGTGACATCATAAATTAATTATTTATGGCATTCGAAAATTTAAAGAAAACATCAAAATTTTGGAAAGTCGATGGATGAGAAATAGTAAATGATGTTCTCTATGGTCCAAACTCCTAATACCAATCTGCTACATATAAGGAACCTCTGCTCCAAATTTCAAGTGAACTTGAGTAGAAGAGCTTGAAAAAATTGTGATAAAGGCTTGCTCACCAAAATTTTGGTTAATAGCATAAATTATGCTGCGTCCGAAGTACATCACAAAAAGGCAAGGAAGACAAACCATGACCGTAAATGTTGACGCCACAGGTCTAGCTTCATTCTCATAATTCTAGAAAACACTTATCTGAGGTAGCATCAATATCAGATTCTTCCAGATCCACGGAACAGTTTAACACGTTGAGTGCGGCAAGATATAAAAAATCCTCGAATTTCAAGAAATTCAAAATTTTACGACTTTCGCGGCCATCGATGTAGTCAATGGGTGGCAGGGCTACATGTTTAGCTGAAATTTGTTCAAAATTTAGTGTACTTTCTGATTCACGTAACGGCTTTGCCTGAAAGCATCCAGAAGTGCTTGAAATTAGGCTGTGAAGATTGGTGCCAGAGATCGATCCCAACAACGAGTATGCTCGTTCCTCTCAGGCAATGTGTTAAATCATCATTCTCATCGGTCACAGGGACTATAATTCAACATATGTTGCCTGCGACTGTGACAGCCATCCGAAGAGGACGCTACCTGGAAAAAAATTCCCACGTTTTCAAACGCTGATACCTGGCAATCGCGCAAACTATTCACACACGGTTTTCTCTGGGAGTTCAGAAATATCGTAATCTTGCAGAATAAGTCAAGTTGGTAACTTCAAACTTCGTCATCTGCCGGTATCACGGAAACCAAGGGTCGATTTTAATACCGCTCTGCAGGTGTCACGGCAGCATAGGGTTAAAGTTTTACGTCATTTTTTAAGTTTAGCGTGAAGAATTTTGGAAAAAAGCCCTTGCGGCGAAGGTTTTGACGTTAGTGTATGACACATGATTTTTATGGTCATGATAAACTAGTGATTATGTTTGCATGGATGGATCAAAGCAATGTGGCAAACTTAAAAGATTGTTGGGCTGGATCAAATCATGGTCAGCGGTGTAAAAACAAACATGGCCAGCTCCAAAATCAACATCTAAAACTTTCAACGATCTACTTCATGCAAATATTCTCTTGATTTTTTAATGGTTCTAAAGTGAAGACATAGTTTTTCCAGAAGTTTTGTAATGTGTTATTGAAAGTACAGAAGTATGGTTGGTTTGGTACCCTGCTGGTATTTTTTTGATGAAGAAGGCATGTTTTTTATTCTTAAAATGTAAAGAAAAAAGGCAGTGCAAGAATCCTGCCAGGTTTGCAAGCTACATGATCTGCCATCCAAATTTTACAAGGGAAAGTGATATTGACCATGCCCCCGCCCCTCTGCCCAAGTGAAAAATGTGTCTGAAATAGGCCGTTGAAATAGTCTTGAAATATCACATGATTCAAAATCAAAATTGTGGTATTTTCTAATTCTAAAAGGAATGTTTCTCAATTTGATAGCTGACAAGGTACATGGAGGATTTGTTGTAAATTTGCAAATTTCTTTGGTTTTTCTCATTTAAAAAATAATTAAATATTGGATTGTCAGTATGGGTGCCCTCCGTTCTTACTTATGAAATGGCTGAGGAGATTTTTCAATTGAATGTGCAGTATTCTGGAATTGTTTTCGGTTGGGATGGGCTACAAGTTAATTTATTTAAAATCTGTGGCTAGTTAGTAAGTGAAGATGTAGAAAACCACTGCAACTGAATGTGTGTCATTGCTTGAAGACAAGTTTACTTGAACATATTGCGTCCATTCACTTTCGTGAACAGCCGGCTTATGAAAGGGTCTCATATTTTTACTCCAGGGGGAGGGGGATGAAAAATCAGGGGCTTGGAGGCCCAGTGCCCATCATGATAAAAGCCTGTTTCAAATTTATGTTCTCTAAGCTAATTTAGTGTTTATCCTTTATTGCTGATTTGTGCCTTGCAGGCACTGTGATCTATGATCTGTCAAATACTGCTGCTGATTATTGTCTACTTGTTTATAGGCATTCCACCTGATCAGCAGCGTTTGATCTTTGCTGGCAAGCAATTGGAGGATGGCCGCACTCTGTCTGACTACAATATTCAGAAAGGTAAGTAGGTGGACATATAACCTTGTACCTTTAGGCCCATGTCTTTGACGAAATTTTGAATGTTTTGTCTTTCACACATTTGTCATATTCATGCAAATATCGTTGTTAATTAATCATGCTGAAGCCTATTGTGATCAGATTGTTCTGCTGAGTATAGTCCTAAGTATACTCTGGGAAAGGGAAAGTTTCTCTGTTGGTAAGTACCACATTTCTTTTAACGGGTAGCAACGAGATGCACGTTGTTTTCCATTTTCCCTCTGGGACTGTTAGCAAATGGTGGCTACTGTTCTTAACAGCTTACAAGTTGATTAGTAAACTTGTGGTGTTGGCTATTAATATGCCATCGTTACCATTAAGTTTAAATGGTGTTCTTAAAATTAAGCGGCGTTGCTACTCAGTAACTAAGGAATACGCCGTTCTGTTTCCCGGCATAGAACTAAGGCTATTTCTTGTCAGTTCAGATTTATCAGATATTTTGGTATGAGATGTATCCCTCAAACTTTAATGGAATGGAACATTTTTGAGTTCTTGCCGACCTAGAAGACAATTCAAGGATGGCAACGCTGTACTGAAAGCGTTAACCAGTCGACAAGCCATTATCTTAGGAGCAGCATTCGATTTCAGAAACAGGACTGTTAGCAAAATACAGAAACAATAGTTATATACCTGTATGCAGTAATCATACCATAGTATATCCAAGAAAAAGTGCATTGCACTGCAGCTAGACTTGTGCAGAACGTGAGGCCATGTGCTCATGCAGACTGCATGCATGGTTTTGTTTGTTATTGATAAAAAAAGATCAAATAGAGATGAGTGACAATTTTTTATAAGAACTCATTTACATTGAGGTTGGGTTGAGATGGCATGCACCCGACTTGAAATTCAACTCAAGTGAAAATTTCAACTCTGTTTCTAGTGAAGTGTCAGTATCTGTTCACATCAACTCAGGAGGGTTGAATTGTGCTTTCAAGACAGGGATGAAATTTCGATCGTGGGATAAGATTCCTCAATTTTTCCATGTAAATAACGCAAGCCGAGTTGATTTTACATGTGAACGCCTGGCGGGATGAGATAGCGCCAAAATACCCATTCAATTTGGGTATTATTATTAAACTTATTATTTAAGTAGGGATGGAATTCTGGCATGCGTGACATTGTCTGTTCAAAAGTCAATGAACAAGAGCCCTGGCATGAAAAAAAAACAACCTTGTTTTCTTTTACTTTTTTATTTTGCAAATAACTTCCGAGGATTTCCAACATATCTGCTCTCATTTCAGTTGCAATTCTATCAGCTATAGTTGCATAGTGATTGACTGGTCTGTCTACATGCATGTTTTGCTGATTTTCTCCTTCATCGTGTGTTCCACCAGGCATCAGCATGGCTGGGATTCTTCGACGAGGAACCTTTCCCTTCTTGAAGGAACACTTACAGTTCTTTGTTATCTATCGAATGCCAAGTCCTGATTAAAATTTAAACTGATATGACACTGAAATTCGTGAAACATTTGCAGGAGAAGCATCCAAAAGACAATACACTAATCAACTCATCCAACAAGCTATATGCTTGCTTTTGAACATCCATTCTGATCTGTTCTGCGCATTTTGCGACCTGCAGAACACCTGGTTTCTTATAGCAAATGATCTCATCCTGGGCAAGTTGAGTTTCAATCCCCCCGAATTGAATTTTTGATGAACTCAACTCAATTTGAAGACTCAAATATCGGGACGAGATGCTTCATGTGAACAGAATTCCATTTTATCTGAGTAAACGCAGCCGAAGAGTTTTGTGTCCAATTACATGTATTATATGGTCTTGAAATATTTTTTTTGAAACTAAATGACTACTATGATCAGGTCTCTACTTAGCTTTCTAGGTATAGTATTAGCTTTTGGCTACGCGGTATTCAGTCTTATGATTATCAACCATATGCTTACTAGTGACTCAAAATTCTAAACCGAGCTAGAAGCTCATCTACAATCATTGACATCAATTATTAGACTTACTGCATTTTTAAGCCTGTTTTCTAAGCCATGGATACCCCGATATTGGATCATAATTCTAAACTACTGCTGAATTCAATGTAATCAATGAATTTAATGCCTCAGCTAAGCTAGAGAGCGCTATACTAAAACGATTTCAAGGTGTACACATGCCTCAAATCAGGAAATACGATACTACACTCTTTCTCATCTTAGAGGTCACTTAAAGTTGCTTGTAAGATTGGCTACATCGCGTCTTGTGCATGTCTTATATTTTGCCCATGATTGTAGCATGGACAAATCTTCTGATTGGCAGAGCAAGAGGAGCCCAAAGCTCCTTGAAACCCGTGTTACTGTGGCTTACTATTTCCAGATTAGGGGTCAATGAACATATCCATCTCTGATTGTAATATTTCAAAATTTCTGTTTCAGAGTCAACCCTTCACTTGGTGCTCCGACTTCGTGGTGGTGTCATCGAACCCAGTTTGCGTATTCTTGCCATGAAATATAACTGTGACAAGATGATCTGCCGCAAGTACGTATTTCTAGCAATTTACTGTGTTCTGTGTCTTATTGAAGGTACCCACCCTACTCCTCATAGTCATTGTTCTAAATTTAGTCAATTTCCGTGGATTGATCAATTATCCAAATCTATCTCGAAGTTGTGAAATCAATTATAGCAGATTGAAACAAAAACTAACTTTGTGTGAATTCATTTTGGCTGATATTTGCGGCAATTTTAACGGATTATTTAGTTATTCATTTAGTTGGAATAGAAATTCTTTTTGGACGCATGAATCTAGTCATGGAAATTCTCTTTGAACATCTATGCGGAAGAGGTAATGTTGATGGGTTATATAAGGCCACGGAAAGTTGAAGTTTCGATATGCGTAGACGCGTGCATCAACTTTATGGCAACTCATTTGTTCTATTTTTGCAGCTTGCAGCGGAAGTCAGCAACTTATTCTCATGACATTACTAAACTGTATCTGACAAGCAAGCAAATTCCTGCCAGTGTGTTTTATTTGTCTCATTGTGTTTACGCGACATTGAACGCTCAGTTTTATTTACTAAATCCTGCAATGCCCCTCATTGTTCTAAGAAAATGCTGAGGTATCTAATAGAGTGGAGAATAGTTCCGAAAAGCAAGTAGTAAAACAGTTGTGTATGTGCGGAAAAAGTCTCCAGAGACCTACAATTGGATTTGCATGCACTCTGTTGCTAACATAAAAAATGAATTGCGGCGCGCATCTTGTATTTAAAGACGGATAAATTGCTGTCCGCATTACCAAATAAGCCATTTTACGCATACCGAAACTTCAATTTTCCGTGGCCTAAATGTAAATATTTTTAGGTGCTAAGAAAGTTCTTGCCTTGATGTCTGAAATTTTGGTTTGTGTAGAAACTCAATGCTTATTGAATGTAAAATATAAAAACGAAAAATGTATATCATTTTTAGAAGTGAATGTGTCATATTTCTAAAATATCATTTTTAGAAGTGAATGTATCATTTTTCTAAAATACTTCTTGAAAAATATTGATCTTTGCTTTCCTGTACTTAAATGTCAGAAAAGTAATTTTTTAGAGGTGTAGCCACTTCCTTATGGGTACCAGTGAGATTTTCCCCACCTTAGAAAATTGACCAAATCATGAGATTCACCAATGACGCTTCCATAAGACGCATGCATTTTTTTTTATCTCGCATCTTTGAAGTAGTTTTAGGAATATTAGGTCATGTAGCTGACGATGATTAAGAGTTTTTTGTTCAGCACTGGTTCTTTGATGCCTGTGGATATTTTAGCGCTAAGAGCTATAGCTTTTGTTCTTCTTAATCAAATTACTCTATCATTGGCCATGCAAAAATCGGCACTTTCGTATTGTGTTGCCTCCAATCACTGTGATTAGTGATAAAACATGTTATGTTTCGTTAGTTCAAATTATCCTCCATGATGATGAAGACCTATTTATGCGTGTCATCTGAGGGATCACTGTGAATTGTGCGTTGTAGCCAGTTGGTAACGTTCTGTTACGTATTGGATGCGAGTATAGTTCAGTGATTCGGCAATGATCATAATGATTTCTGATGTGGAGAATTAAATTAGCCATGCAATTTGCAAAATTCCTTGGATTTTAATGCTTGAATGTTTCAGTATGCATATATGTGTCCATTATTGATCGGCATTTACTCAATTTACCTTTTTGTATAAATTATTTGCAGAACAGAGTTGTGGGACATATTTGGAAGATATTTGATGAAATTTGTCGAAATGGAGACACGTTTGCCTATTCAACAAAGGGACCATGCATGAATGACGTCTAAAAAATTGTTCGCATTTTTGACCTCTCCCTCCCCCCTTCTGACTCTGAATACTAATAGCTCAATGCATGACTTATAATTTGGAGAGCAAGTGTGAACAATATAATAGTCGCTGGTGCTAATGTAGACTTTCAGTATGTCTTGTTTCATGGAATTGACCGAAGCGACAACGAGCTAATCGTCTTGCATTATTTGTTCTGGTAGTCATTTTGCAGCGTAAAATAAAGTGTGCAAAAGGACGTCTTAAATTGCTGCTAATCCCCCTCCCCCCTCTTCAAACGTCTAAGAAAATCTTAAATTTCTCATACCCTCCCCCCTTCCCCCATCTTGGGCGTTGTCATTAATGTATGATCCCAAAGTGAATATTGTTATGGGACTGCTTTTTGAAAGCTGGAAATAAAAGTCAATCATATGAAAATCCAGTTCATTTAAACTCTTCGGAAGAAAACATTTATATACTGGTCTTTTATTGCATCGTCAAATAAGGCGTTACATTAGGCATCACGAAAAAATTAAACAAAAGATTTGAGATTTGCAGAACGAATATTTGCGCTTTCTTACTTTCTTGCAAGAAGTTGCGATACAATTGTTCGCGGGTTATTCATTGGTACGAATAGGTACTTTCCTCTGAGCGCGTATATACAACTTTTTCTGCTCTCAACACCTTAGTACAATTCAATTCCTAAGCAATTTCACTAGTCAAGCTTCTTCACATTTTCAGAAGATAGCGCACGACTCAGTTGCATATAGATGCTTCTTCATGATGTTTAATACACAGTTATGCTATTATCTACTACAGCACTCCTCCATGATGATGAAGATCTTCTTATGCGTGTCATCTGAGGGATTGATCTGAAATATGCTTTGTGACCATTTTGCAATGTTCTGTTGTGAATTGGAAACAGGTATAGCTCTGCAATCCCACTATGATCATAATTATTTCTGATGTGGAGGTCTAGAGAAGACACCATTGCCGGTTTTATGAATACCGATTAGACAGTTGTATTTCAGTATGTTACTCATTTTTACCAGTTTATTTATGTTTCTGAAATTTGACATGAAGGTAAAAATCTAGAATCAAAGTAAATTGAAGCTGGATTTTGTGAAGCATTTCCTCATTTCTGATGGCGTATGATGAATGCATTTGTCTTGTTGTTTCTTTACTTTTATTTCTTTTCAATTATTTTCGGATTAAAGCTTAAAAACAGTATTGTGTGTGTTGATATACATTTTGTCGTATCTTTGCAAACCCATGTTTGATTTGCTCAAGTGTGGCTTTTTGCTCAGAAAATGCCTGTTTATACTTCCGCTCAATGACGAACGAACCTATTAGTAAGATCTGCCAGTCCACACTTCGATGCCCGATAACCGCTAATTGTTTTTTCAAAATAACGTTTTCTGAAGTTTGCCATCCATGTAAATTTAAATCGAAACGAGCTACGAAGGTGTATTGTTGTGAGAAAAATTTTTGGTCAGTGTGCAGTTGATCATTTAAGTCCCAAAACGAGGAAGGGGGGTGCGGGCGTGTGGTCCCAACCCCCACTCCTTCCTAGTCAAATATTTTTCTTAGAAAAAAACGGCTGAAGCTGTGGCCGCAAATATTTGCAAGTCTCAACAGAATTTACCTGTGCATCGTTTGGTGCAAATTTGGTCGTCATGCCTTTAACAGGGGTCGCTGTCACGTGGCCATTTTCTGACAGAGGCTAATGTCATTCTTTGCCAAATTTTAGATTTTTCGGCTCTAATTTCACGTCTGTTCGGCCATTTTCAATAATTTTGGACTTAAATGATTGCTTTCAATGAGCTCTTTCGGAAAATGTCTAATTTGAATAAATTCATGTGCGGGGGCAGTCCAATAAAACGGGGCTAAAGAATTTTCTCCATATTTTGGGACTTAAAAAATCCAAATTTTGGAAGATATTACGTTTTTTACTTGCTCTGCCGTAAAAACGCAACGTTTCCAGCCTTAGTACATCACTTTTTGTTAGAAGTTCGTATCTCAAAGCTTTTTCCGCTTAATTTAATTTTTTTGTATTGGTTCTGTCTGGTCTGCAAATTTCAGATGTGTTTAATTTGCAGACCAGACCACCTGTGAGCTCAAAATTTGAAACTTCTCATCATTTATGGGCAAGAATAAGTGGTCCACATTTCAAGGCCATAGCTGTGGTGGAAGTTTGTTTTCCGAGGGAGGCATGTTATGTTAACCGTTAGTCAAAACTGGGACAGTTCTACCAGGAGTTCTCAGGTTGAGACACATCACTACAAAGAATGAGCATTTCTGGAGCATGGAAATATGGGTGTTGGGTGTGTTTGTGAATGCATTTTTGTTCGCCATTGTAGATGTTTGGCTCACTGATCTTTTTCATGACATCTGAGCAATCTTTTGCGAAGGTAAATCAATCAGCACCGTTCATTGGATTTGCGTAAATAAGATGTTTGGCAACGCAGGAATATTGTACAATTGAACCTAAATAATGCCCTTAATTGTTATTGCTTTGTTCCTGTTTTGACTCTGCACATGTACTACTGCTCTCGAGAAGATTTTTTTTCCAAAACGTGTTACATGTGAAATCATGGTGGTCATTCAATCTGGGAAACCCGGAAAATAGCCTGTTTTAAAAGTTTCACCTGTAAAGTCTGGGGAAATGTAGGGTTCGAGAGATCCACCTTGAAAACCCGAAAAATGTTTGAATTTGGCTTTCGCTAAAAGCAGTCACTTACATGCTCGCGTTTTTGCCAGTGTTTTTGATAGTGTTGTGTTGGGACCATTTCTCGTGGAGTGTTATTTCTGCGAAATAAACCTGGAAAAAACCATGTTGTTTTGCCAAAGTGACCTGGAAAAGAGTTTGTCTTGAATAAAGAATTACTATAAAAGGATCTGGTTTTTGTAAAATTTCCTAGAAAACTGGTTGTTAGAGATAGTGGCCTCCATGGAATTTGTCAACTTTGATATATTTTGGTGTGCTGCATTGATATCAGAGCCTACGTGGATTGCACGCTCCTCCACAATGATGAAGATCTTTTTATGCGTGTCATCTGAGCAGCCATGGCGACTTGTGGTTTGTTTCTTTCTTCACAACGTTCTGCTGTGAAGTTAGGACTTCTGCAATTCTCTGGTTCTGCTATGATCAAGCTTCGTTCTGATGTGGAGAAAGTGCTCGGATTTTGGTGTCTGATTTGCGTAGCTTTTTTTACAAACTCTGTCGACGAGTTATCTCTAGCCTGAATCCCATTGAAGTCATTTTTAGTGATATTGTGTGAGTGTTCCACAGACACCCCCTGGTACAGCTTGCATTCACATTTTCTTTTATTTGTTTCAGATGCTATGCTCGCCTTCATCCACGTGCAAAGAATTGTCGCAAGAAGAAGTGCGGTCACAGCAACAATTTG
>JAOBRC010559787.1:0-11176 GCA_027575255.1 Scolionema suvaense | reverse complement strand
TGAGCTGTGTTTCTATCTGTCTCATATGTATTTGCGGGTGGCTCCTAATTGGCTATAAGCCTGATTTTCACTAGCTAGAAATTTCGTATGAAAGTGCTGATATGTGGGCTGCCAAAATGTAAAGGGTGATTTGAGTAGAGTGATGGAAGTCAGCCAAATTGCCAAATGATACTCAGTGAACATTTCCATGGAGTGTGTACGTTTGTGAACCACATTTTTTTGCCAGGCCTGTATTTCGCGAGCTTAAAATGCTTAGAGAAATTTCAGATGTGTTTAGCAAGGTCTAAAATGATGATCTTTCTTCTCAATTCTTAACGGTGGGCTCCAACCGCCAAACACGTCAAAAGATGTAGCCAAATATTAATCTGTACAGGGGAAAGGAAGGAACAATTCGAAAAGTGACATTTAACCACTATATAGAGTTTATTCGTGCCTGTTTGTGACCATGGCAGCTTCATGAGCATGGCTCTTTGTACAGTCCTTGATTTTTTGTTTTTAATGTGCCAGTAGCAGAAGATGGGAATTAAAATATTAGGTCACGGACTTAGCGTGAGAGTATTTTTTTTCATCTTAGGCTATTAACTATAGGTAGATAAGTAGGAAGATAAAATCAAATCTCAGTGGTAAAAGAGCATGGTGGATGCATATATGGCTACCTCATTAGCTATCTATGGTCTGGCCAGCCAAACTTGCATACAGGCTGAAATTGGATGAGTGGTGCATTTAAGGGTAGCTAAGGTCTCAAGCCGAAGTGACATGCAATCACTTGCTTGAACACCCGAACAGCAAAATCCTTCAAGTATTAAACTACATAGTATTAAGTCATCAAACCTGAAAAGGTCGCTATTGCTTGCAGATTCTAATTCTGGAACTAATGAAACGACAAAACATACTGTGATCTTGCTTCGCCATCTTGCTCCTCATTATATGACACAGACACAAAGTATGAGGCAGGGTAGTCTGCCTGCATATGTGTTCGTGTATGAACCATGTCTTTTGCTTATTCTCCTTTTGTTCTTTGGAGCACGTGGTCCTTGTTTGGCAGATGTCATACAGTCTTACAAGATTATGGGCAGTTGTAGCCACTGATGAATAGTGTTGCCTTATGCAAATGAAAACATTTTGGTGCTGACTTCGGTGGTGCTTACGATGTTGTACATTTGTGCTGAAAAGTCTTACTTTATTGTGGCTATTCATGGCGGACTACGAGTTTTTGTAGCTTGAAAGAAATGTTTTGCTTTTGTTAGTGGGGAATGTAGCTGTTCAGGACAATGCCATTGTTCTTGTCGTGCCTCTTGTTTCTCCAGGACTGACTTTGCCATCATGCATATTTTCACTGTTTTCATATGTTCTCTAGTTTCATATCATTATTGCCTAAGTACTTGTATAATAACTTTGGCACTGCATATATTTCTTGTTTCAAAGCCATGCTGAAAAGGTCGCGGAACACAATCGTGGACAAAATGTATTGAAACAATGATGTAAAGATATCTTTCTGGCTTGCCGACTGTGTGCAGCCATGAAAGCGTCATTGTTCAGAGGGGAAGGGGGAGTCAGAACGGCAAGGTAGTCAGTTCAATATCAATTCACAAGTATTCTGGTAATGTGGCCAAATATTTCGTCCATAATTGTAGCTTCCGATAAAATGTAATCCATGCACTAAAATAAAAATCTCGCTGACATAAAAGAATACCTTCTTTCTACATCTTTGCTACAAATACATGAAACCTAAAATATGTTTAATATGGACCATTGTTCTTATGAGAGAATTGATTCTGCTTCCACGTAATGTTTTTCGATGAATCATGCCAATGACTCCCAAACAGATTGTGGGTTTTTGCCGTTATTTCGATATTTTCCTAAAGGCGTGTTAGGGGCTGAATTTCCCCCTCCCTGTGCAGAATAGGGCTTCCATTTTTGGCCTGTTTAAAGGCTGCTCGAGAAATTGATCTTCTCTCACAGTTTGCCTACTTCGATACACTAATGCAACTTGCTAGAGCAGTGCAAAAGAAGTCAATGCCGTGAATGTATTGAACGAAGCCATTGGTTACCACAAGCAAATTTGACTCATTTCTTCGCGTGCTAGTTAATGTACGTTGGTTACACGTGGGGTGTGGGGAGGATGTGAAAAAACTACCCTCCCTCCCGGTTGAAAGCTAAAGAAAGAAAACAGAAACTTGTAGCGAACATAGGTCTCAGTATGTAATTTCTAAAAATAAAATACATTTCTCTTCAAACATTGACCAAAATCTGGAATATGGATTAGGTATTATGCTGTAGCTTGTTAGTGCCTATGTACTTTCCATTGTAATAAGTAATGCAAATTTCTGCTATTCAGCTCCAATCACATGTGAGAAATGCTCAATAATTTATAAACAGAGCATGGTATGTGAATCAAGCTTGGCCAAAACAGGTCAATATAACTTTCAATCACTAAGAAAAATTTTCTACTCAGCCTTTTCAATTGGGGTGAAAAAATTTACATGATAAGCTTAACCCTATTTAGGGGTATATTTACCTCCCCGTCCGAAGTTTTTCGATAACTTTTGAATGGCTGTAGATATGTCTTTTAACTTTTAACATTGTTTCCTCGTACATATTGCGTCCAAATTTGAGGTTGTTTAGAGTAGTGGTTCAAAGTTATGAAAATTTTCTCGGAGTAGTCTGACACTGCTCCATTGTATTTTACATAGGCATTTTGAGCAGGCTCGCACAGCACGCTGATAGTAGGCCTCCTTCCTTGTCAATTTGAAGCAAACTGAGCAAAGATAGTGAATCCAGTGGATGTTTTCTGGAAAGTTGAATGCCTAAGAATTACCCATGCACAATTTCATGTCATTTGGGCTTCCTGATCGGGAGACATGTAGGGGAGGTAAATATACCTCCCCCCCCCTAAATGGGGGTTATTCAGACCACCCTAAATAGGGTTGAACCTTGGTGCATATATTCTAAGTCGCATAATTAGTATCCGTGCCTGTGTCATGCTTTCTCGAAATCTTTCTCATTTGTTACCATCCTGCATGGCATTAGCACCCAGTTTGAGCAGACTTTAGCAAACGACTGAAATGTTCTCCAGGTCTACGAACAGACAATTATGTTGCAGAATACGAGCCTCAATATTCCTGGCGGGGTTTTGCTAATGAAACAATTAACCACATACTTAGCAGCGTCTCGCTTGTGCTGCTTTTCCTGCATCCTGGAAGAAATAGAAAAGCATGTTACACACAACAATAATTACAATACGAAGCCAATAAAGTTTACAAACATTAACGTAGTAAGTACAATAAGAAACCAACAAAGTTCATAAGCTGTACTCTGAATCTTTGTTGCATTTGAAGTGGCTAGAACCCTAGACCGAACCCAGCATCATGCCAGCTTTTATCCCTCACCATTCCCTAAGAGCCGTCACAGCTGCCTCTACTGAAATAAGCAAAGGTCATTACTCTAGCCTTGATGAATCAGATCATGAACTTAGAAGATGTAGCAGGGGAAAATGTGATGGTTATCTGCTTTGTTGACTCAAATTGTTACGTCTTAGTATAGGTGCATATCAGATGTTGTGTTGTTGTTGTGATTCATTATTTCTTTAGGTACTATAGTTCTAGTGGAATAAAGCCTAGAGACTAGAAATGCTTCCTCGTCTGCCAGTTGTACGTATTACTACCTAAGACCGCATTTTATTATATAACTTTAATGTTTATTGATATTGGTCGCTTGTGCTAGCTTTTAAACGGAAGATTCGCTTAGCCACGAATTGGTCCATAACAAGTGTATACCTTTATAACTAACAAAGCAACAGACGAAAAAGAAACAAAGATGTTGCAACCGGTTTTTGATC
Organism: Scolionema suvaense; assembly: GCA_027575255.1. Lineage (NCBI taxonomy): Eukaryota > Metazoa > Cnidaria > Hydrozoa > Limnomedusae > Olindiidae > Scolionema > Scolionema suvaense. Next base: position 7,338 of record JAOBRC010559787.1, on the reverse strand, counting down.
AAGTGCTTTTTAGACCTTATATTGTTATACGAAGATAATGTATCATAATAAAAACCGTTTTTTGGTGTAATCACTCGTATGTTTTATCACATTTCTGCATGACAAATGGCAACAGCTGCTTTGCTCGCTGGCAAACATTTCAATTCTGTCAATAGGTACGTTTTTCATACGCGTTCTAAAACGGTGCAGCATCGTGTACAATTCCCAATGACGTATGATATAGGTTTTCTAGAACACTCATTACGATGTGAGAACATCTGAAATCGAAAACAGTCTTTGGTTGTATGTAACTGTATTTTATGAAAACGCGTGTTGATGAATTCTAAGAAACTGCACTCACCTATGATGTCTTTTATCTTTGCACCTCTTGTAGTAGACTCGTAAGCATCCTGTGCATATCATGATGAACACCAGGCCTAATGGGATTCCACCACGTAAACTCAGGCCGACTATCATCCCAGCATCGTTCCTTGAAACAGCTGAAAAAGGATGCGGGTCAGAAATGGGAACAGATTTGAATCTTTTACATAAAATTTAGGGTCAGGTTCATGTCAAACATTTTTGGATATCTTATAGCACAATTAGCGAGCCAAGGTATCCTGGGACTTGGTGCAGAGCCAAATCAGTGAACGTTCCTTCTTGCTGGTTTTTAATCTCAGACAGATTTTTCATATTTTCCTTCAATCTGTCCATAGAGAAATAGCAAATACAGCAAATGATAGACCTTTTAAGAAATTAAAGCTGCATACAGTGTTGGCCTCGTTCCCATGAAAGATCGTAAAATGCAGCCCCTGTGACACATTTAAATGAAATAAGTGGCAGCACTTCTATGAGTACTATGAGGTGATTAGCAGGATTATTTCTATGGCTAGCCATATTCCTTTGTAAATCCAGTCATTGCATTACGTCGTCTAGAATCAAAACGAGGCAAACACTGTATGTAGCCGTAATTTATTAAAAGGAGTGTTATGAATAACCATATGACTGTGAGATTAAATGAAAGGCAACATGCTCTTTTTTCTGCTCGGATTACTGGATGAAAGATAGTGGTGGTCCCTAAGCCAGTCTGGAATGCATTTTATTGAGAAAAATTTCCGAAGCGGACAGTGGCAAAAACATAAGAATGATTACGTTTTCAGGAACAACATCAATACTAACTTGTTCTCATGCACTGGAATCCATTTCCTTTCCAGCCTTGTCTGCATTGGCAACTATAGGATGCGAGCTGCTTGAAATTGAAGCAAATAGCTTCTTCATGACATGTGTGGTTGCCATATCGGCATTCGTCGTAATCTGAAATTTGGGAGAATCAGTTTACACAAAGCTACCCCATCTATGTAATATCTCTAAAACTTGGTGGTCTGTTCTACATTTTACAAAAATGTATTGCTTGAGATACTAACCTGACTTTAAGATTAAAATATCAAAAATGAAGTTGAGCAAGTTTATATAAATCTATAAGTATATAAGTCAATATCATCTATTAAACTTTATTTTAAAGCAATAAAGAGTTATCGCTACATCGTCGAGAAGTTAGCCCTGTAGAGCATTTGGAGGTAGAATCCAACCCCTCCACATGTTTTACTCATGTGAAATGTTTTGCCATGCCAGAAGCTCTACAGTTTTGATCGCCTTTCTGCAAATTTACCTAGGTTTCATTAAAAGCGTATGTGTTGTTAATATCTACTCTAGTTCTGATGATATCAAATTTTTTCGACCAGAAGTTGAATTTCTGTGACCGTCTTATAACACGACTTCACCGTTTCACACAAGCAGCGTTGAACCCCACTTGTTCTTATGGAGATCTGTTCGTTTTGTGCTAACACAGGCTGATTTTGAAACTCTCACCGAGTCATATGGAAGCCAAAATATGCTTAGAAAAAAAGAGTAAGTTGAAAACATTTTATTTGATAATCTACTTGATCGGCAAGGGCAAGAAGCTATGTCCCTGTTCGTTTCATAGTTTTTTCCCTACCAGAAGGCGGTTATTCTTCAGGGGCGGATACAGACTATGTCAAGTGTGTCATCTGACACGGTTTTTATGCTCCACACATGCTAGCGCGATAGGATAGCTTCCAAGCCATATTGGTTATCAATGTATGGCCAAATTGAAAACGAAGTCAACCGCCAGCAACCGTGCAAACATTTCTATCTCGCTACATTCCCGTTTCCCCTCTTTTACCCGATCCAGATTACTTTACGAATCTGGGCACTAGGTGCGCGCAACGGCGTGCTCGATATGCACCAATCAAGATTCGTTCTTTTGTTTGCAATAGCGTCTACATAGAATTCATAGCCTGCTTGTCGTACGACCAAAACTGTGTCAGAGACGTGAGTCAGTCGTGTGGCGAGGCGGAAAACTGTCCTTTGATACTATTGTGAAGAAAGTGCAGACGTGTGTCAGAGCAGAGTTTGAGGTAAATATTGGGGCCTGGAAACCGTGCCAGACGACCGTCTTGCTTCGACGGCAGAGTTACAGCAGACGAATATGCTGAAGGTGAACATAATCGGTAACATGTGAGCTGGTTTCATGCTGAGATACGCACACTTCTAGGCATATCTGGCGAGACCAGAGAACTGTCCGAAAGCAAGTTTAGTGAGAGCATCGTAGAGGATATGGAGAATGGCGATCTGTGTTTAGCTTCAGGGACCGATAGTAACGATCAATGTGGCTGAAATCTGCGTTGTATTTCGAATTGGAAACAGTGAAAGAAAATACCATTTTGCTGCTTTACGGAATGGTGGATGTTTAAAGCGATTCGAAGTCGCCACGATGGAAGGTAACTGGTCTGTCCTGCCGTGGTTTTAGAAGCTTCCTGTATTATTTGAAACATTTTTATGTGGACCTTGGCAAGAGATATTAATGAAATCGTTTTCAGTGTAGTTCCATAGCAATTCCCTAAACAAAGATGTGCTGCCTTCAGTTGTTTGTTTTGCCAGCGTATCAAAGTAGGCCTATCTAGTTCATGCACTACAGAAGATACCAAGAGTGACTATTTTCATTGCATAATTATGACATAGTTTTTCAAATTTCTGGATCCGCCCCTGTTTTTGATGAACTTCACGTGGAGAATTTTACTTACCTTGCCCTAATTCAGGTTTAAAGAAGCTAAAACTTGTCCTTTACCTTAGAGGATTGAACAAATATAAACAGATATATTTCTCGTCTCATTCATCCTGAGATATGACGTCACATATTGTGTAAGGCAACGCATCCTTAACCCAACTTGGTCCAAAAATCACGTTTTCGCTCGTAAAAATCCAAAACCAAACCTAATTGACATCTTTTTTATCTAGTTCGTTTTTTCGCTCTTGGTTTGTATTTCCAGTATTGAAAGAGTATTTTTCACGATTTTGATGTGAATTTTTTTCAAATTTGAATTTTTGTTTGACCCATAGCATGTCACGCCTGATGCAGCAGGCAAAAGGAGCTTTATATGAGTGTTCTGGCAATACGATCTCCTTTGTCGCCTTCTATTGCAAGTGAGGGGTCGCCATACACAATTCTTTTAAGACTCCCTTTATTGCTCTCCACTGCAAATGCACATGCGTTGCAGGACCAAAACGCTTCATATAAGTAAATAGATGTAATGGACAAAGCCATGTCAAATCGCCTCGTGCTGCGATTAAAAGGTATAATTCCCACATAGGTGATGAATTGTGCCTTAGCATATTATCATTGCCAAATTCAATATCAATGTTAGTGACCAGCGGTGCCAATTGATCAAGCAAAATTTGCAGGCAGTAAATGTGTTGCTCCAACAATCATCGGTATAGGAGAGGCGAGCGTGAATGGCTGATGATAATAAGAGATCGCGTGAATGAGTTAGGTCCGAAACAAGTTGCAGTTTCTCTGACGGCAATTTAAAGCTCGGGATACACTACAACTTTGATTTGCAACTTGGTTGCACGATCAGCTGTTAATTATTGTGCAGCCCCCAACAACTCACCTTGCATCTAATCACAAGGTTTTCTGTATTCATATAACACTATTTTTAGCTCTCAAATTCGTGTCAACAACGCCAGATTTACACGATTCGTTTCAAAGGCTTTCGTCAGATACGCATATCAATTCTAGCCAGCTTTAGTTTGACCTGAAACTCGAAGTATCATGTGCAATAAACACATTTTTCAACACTTCCCCTGACTCTCCAGCACCTGTTCAGACGACCAGGAGCACTCTGTATCCAGGCAACCAGGCTGATAAGCGTCTGCACCTCCCAAGAAATCCAAAAGGGTTTGATTTCAAAAATGTTGGCACTAATATGTTGCCCAATCAGGCGCAGTGATTGGTGGCGATTAGTGGTCGCGTGTAGGGATTGGTACGGGTTGTATCATGATTGCAGCATGTTATGGATGAGTTGTATGGTGTTGTACAACTGAGTTGCGGCAACTTAGTTGTAGTGTATCCCGACCTTAAGCGTACCACACAACCCGTCGAGCAACAAAACATGGACTAGGCTGGTGACAAACTGGAGAGAATCGCAAACTGTACTGCAATGGACTTATTATCCAAGCTAAATCGAAAAATACCTGATTGATCATTTTAACCCGTCACCGCAAAGGTTTATTTTGACTTTGGTCATAGCTGGGAGAAAGTATAGACACAGCAGATGACAGCTGCATGCAATCTCGATGAGCTAGCATCTCGTCCTTGAATATTTGACATGTGCGTGAAACTTGTATACAGCCTTGCTTTGGTAGTCAACGTCCAAATCAGGTAGTCCGTCCGATTGTAAGTCTGAACGATTGAGGAAACCCGCCACAATAGTGCGTGGACAGTGGTCGATTTGTACCAAGTCTGTAATTTTAGTTGCAGTGATTTAGAAGTTGTGGCCTTTCAAAGTTATCAAAAATGCCAAAAGTTGAAATGCTTAGAAACGTAACAATAGATGCAAAACCACCCAGAAACACTAACAACTTTCATATAAACCACAAAAACATTTTTTTTCAGAACAAACAAGTCAGCCACGAAGGAGGGGGGGGAACGGGGATTGGTCTCCCTGGCAAATCGTTTTGGCCCACCCCCCCCCCCCCCCCCCCACTCGAACCTTTTTCTACAAAAATTGTTTTGCATCATTTGAATCCTGATATTTTCCCAATGAAGCTTTTTGAAATGGTGAAAATAGAAAGACGAAATTAAACAAAAACCAAGTATGCTACAAATTAGCCCAGTCACTCGCCTTCTCTGCTCGCGCTCTACTGTACATTTATATCGGATGTCTATGTTTCCACGCTACGCTGCTTCTCGCCTGAGCTGCACTGAAGAGCGAATTGCACATGACAGAGAGAAGAGGTTGAGGCTAGGCCATCTACAAATACCGTTCATAACAAAAAGCACATCATGCAAGGTCACTTTTCCTTTTAAAGGTTTGCCGAGTTTGTTCCTAGCTATATTTATCTCTCTCTAAATTTTTTGAGGCAATCGATACATGCTGTTGTGTCGCGCAGCATCAGACATTTTGTGCGATGGAGTGTTTGCTAAGAAGGGACTTCCAGTCTAAGCCTAAAGGCGTTCTTAGCTCATTCGTAAGTAAATTCTTTAGAAAATCTCTGTTGTTGCTAAATATCATGATTTTGGTAGCCAATTGATAGAAAATGAGCCTGGACTGGGAAAACATAATATCTGATGAGCGCTAAGCAGTGAGACCCTTCCAGTCGTCAAACCTACGGACAATCCTACTTTTACGAAACAAATTCCTTCCGATTGAAGCCTGAGTGTTCTTAGCACGTTCCTATGTTTTAGGCTCTTCAAATCCTTATGTTCTTGTAAACCTTGTTCGCGAAAGAAAAACAAAAACAAACAAATTATACGTCCATGGAACAACCGAGCCTGAGCTAAATCTTGAGAACTGCAACGCAAGATAATAGTGTCTTGCGATAAAGCAGAGACCTTGTCAGAAAGAAGTCGAAGAGCAGCAACTTCTTGTTTTAATAGATCATTTGTTTAAGAAGAAATTATTCTATATTATAGATGATTGTTGTCTCAAAAAATTAAGAACAAATTAGGAACAATTCAGGCGGAAAATCAGAAAAAAATCAAGAACAACGAGGCTAGCTCAAATTTCCTGGTTCTTATACAAACGAGTGTATTTTCCACACTATGAATATTTCTGCTATCCATGATCAAGTTACTCCTTAAACAATATTAAACTTTATGCACTTGATTATGGTTGGTGGAGTTTTGTATTTACATGAGACATATTTCTAATTTCAACATTTTAAACATAATGATGGGGACAAGGGGCTTCAGAGATGTAAGAGAATGGAAATGTTGTTGAGGAAAGTCGATCACAACATGATGGTTGTTCGGCCTTAAGTAATTGCGTGAAGACTGAGAATTGCAAACTGTTTCAGAATGTTGTGTGAATAATTTTTTTCGTCCATCGTATGTATGTATGAAAAAACATTTACAGCTTCCTTGATTCTCTTTCGACGCAAAACACGTTTGCAAAAATCGCTAGCATCAGGATTATTTGCCATATTAATGATGTGGACCTGGATAGCTTACTCTACACTGTTTCCGCCGCTTGCAATTTTATACTTTTATCACGATCACACTGACAAGACAGTTAAGGTCTTATTTAGTACCAGAATTTGCCCCCCCCCCCCCCCAGTTGACACGCTCTAGCTTCGTGGTTGAAATCAGTTCTAAAGAAATTGCTTTCTCCTCCAGGAGCCAGATACCAGGCTGGGTGTTATGTCCTGGCCTTGTTTATAGTGCTGTAAGCGCTAGGACTGTCGCTAAAAAGCAGATGAGCCAAATCTACCCGACTGAGACAGGTCGTATTTCGTGATTCATTTCCGCTCAATGCTTTAGCCCCATATGTTCACAGAAACGTTTTAACGCGGATCTCACTATGCAGATTTACACTGGATCAAAATATATTTGGCTTGCTTTTAACCCTATTTGCACTGGGGGGGGTTAAAATTACCCCCACCCCCCTGGCAAATAGCTTAAAGGCTGAAACATGGTGACTTTTAATATAATTTTATAGACTATAAGTTGAAATAAGAACCATTTTAAAATTTTTTCGTCTTCCCAATTTTTTTGGGACATTTTGACAGGTACCTCGACCAATTTGTACCCAAATTTTGACTTCCCGTTGGTAAAAACGCTTATGAAGATGACAAAAACGGTGTAAATAGCCTACGCTAATAGAAAGTAATCATTATTTAGAGAAATTTAAAACAAATTTGAAGAAAACAGCTTTAGTGGTTCAGATTTTATGGTCCGATGAAATTTTGGGCATTTTTTTCGAAATTTCGCATACATAGGTGGACATTTTTGCTGACGTCAGCAAAATTCGAACTTTTTAGCAAACTCTTAGGCCATTT
>JAOBRC010559786.1:0-18274 GCA_027575255.1 Scolionema suvaense | reverse complement strand
AAAGTGTATAAACGGACTAAAACTCTGTCGTAGAGAAAGTGCCAGAAAGTGTGTAGACAGTTGACTCAGCTGAAGTGCCTCTGTAGTAGACTAGAATTAGCCGTTTTTTTGTCACTCTTCATGCTCTCCACGCAACCATAACAAGGACACCAAGTCAGCAATATCAGTGAATGGGAAAACGACTGGAAAACATTGGCACAAATGTATACCCAGGAGCTCACACTCAGCATTGCGCTTCCTATTGTTATCCGGAGACAATATGAGCAGCAGAAGCGGGTGTTCTCATAAAAGCAAAGATTACAGAAGTCGCTCTAACACCTGTCGAACCTTGGCGTGGTCGTACCCCCTGATAAAACTTCAATTTTTGATAAACTTATTCCATTGTTTGACGCGCACGGCGGGGTTCTGCCGTGCAGATGCCAATATTTTCTAGTCGTTTTCCGCTGCTCTAGTATGTTGTATGAATTGTCTTGTCATGTTCTGAACGAAGGAAATGACTTATCTAGTCTATCTCTGTACAAACAGCTCATACAGTGGGCAATGTGAGCAGCATGTGAGTGATTTGAATTGATATGTTTTTTGGTTTACAGAAATCATTGAATTGGCAAGGGTAAAGAGAACAATGAGTATCGTATTGGTTTCGGCCAAGCATTTGAACTACTAAACGAGAAGGGAAGAAAACATGGAGGCTGAGAGCAGAAAACCCTTGATGACCAGAAACTCTATAGCGTCAACCGACCATATTTCGCCACCGTCCCAAATTCGCCAGATGGCTGTATTTTCTCTCTAAGTCGCCATGGCAGCCTGCTCAATGGATTTAAATGTGTTTTACATGAAGTATGATCTTTTATAACTTGATTCCCAACCTTCAAACCGCATCCGCTATGTCTCGCTGGCCTGTACGTGGTGTAATCCAGCACCTAGTCGCGACCGGCCGAGAAGCAGATCTGTGAGAGAGGCGAACTTCAGATGTGTTTTTTGAGCAACGGTCGTGTGACTTGAAGGACACTTCTCTGCTCAAATCTTGGTGTTTGTCTAGTGTACCATTATAAAGATGTGGATATCATTTTCAGAGCAGTCCACTAGAATGTCCAGGAGAAATTATTGCTTCAACATTACGGTGGCGAACTTAGGTCCGAACTGGCGAAGTTCGGCCGGAAAGTGTGTTTCATTCAAAGCTTCGGTACTGAAACAGGATTGGACATACGCACTATAGCTTTAATGTTGTAAAAAGCTGGTATAATAATCTTAGACACCATACAGTCTCAGTCCTGCGATATGCAAACGTGATTGCGCAAGGAATCAACATTTCAAAAATTGGCAAAATTAGGTCGGTTGACGCTACCAATTGTTTTACAGCTAGCATATAAAGTTAACTTGATTTTCGGTGGAGTTTTCCTTTAAGGTCTTGAAAATTATGGCTTGCATTTCGTGAGGCTCTTCTGTATTGATTTGTTTTGTTTTGTTTTTTTTATTTTTTCTGATATTGTATGCATGCATTTTAAAGGTGGTTTGTTCACTTTTTGGAACTGACTGTTGGCCCAGAGTCTGAAATACTGCTACACAGATGCTTGTGTGCATTCAGCATGCGCTGAATCTTGCCTACTGCATAGAATCTCCGTCTTCTACTGAATTGTTTGCTATTTCTAATTGCTTTTGATAGTTTGTACCTGGAATATGATGGGTGTTCTTCAATTAAGCTCACCCGAAGCCGTAAAAGCTAAAGTGAAATGCTGTGAAACAGCATACCGTCATAAGACGTATCGAAATACGAAGGCATTTTGTTTCTACCTTGCTTATTAGTCTTCTTGCTAAGTAAAAAATGATCAACGTAAAAGAACCTTTCAAAAAAGTCCCACCATGACGATGTTCAGAAACACAAAAACTTGATTTTCGGTGGAGTTTTCCTTTAAGGTCTTGAAAATTATGGCTTGCATTTCGTGAGGGTCTTCTGTATTGATTTGTTTTGTTTTGTTTTTTATTTTTTCTGATATTGTATGCATGCATTTTAAAGGTGGTTTGTTCACTTTTTGGAACTGCCTGTTGGCCCAGAGTCTGAAATACTGCTACACAGATGCTTGTGTGCATTCAGCATGTGCTGAATCTTGCCTACTGCATAGAATCTCTGTCTTCTACTGAATTGTTTGCTATTTCTAATTGCTTTCGATAGTTTGTACCTCGAATATGATGGGTGTTCTTCAATTAAGCTCACCCGAGGCCGTAAAAGCTAAAGTGAAATGCTGTGCAACAGCATACCGTCATAAGACGTATCGAAATACGAAGGCATTTTGTTTCTACCTTGCTTATTAGTCTTCTTGCTAAGTAAAAAATGATCAACGTAAAAGAACCTTTCAAAAAATTCCCACCATGACGATGTTCAGAAACAAAGAAATTAAACTGTTTCACCCAGCAGCGATTATGAAAAAAATTGGCTGGGAACTCGATTTTCACAATGGTGATTCATGGGGCTTTTTTTGTTTGATCTAGACATGGATATGAGCCAATTCTCTGAGTTTCAGCTTGATGGTTTTTTTTCCAGGTGTTTTCATTGAACGACTAGACTATTGTCTGCTTACATCATCAACAGACATATACATGCCCTACTCTATGGGAGAGTGTTGGCCATGCTTTGCAGGATTCTTGCCTGAATTATTATTCACTTACTTACATTTAGCACAGCTTACTATGGTAGTCCTGGTAGATTGGGCAAGAGACAAGCCGCTGATCCCCGTTTGTTCTTGAAGCTCATAGAGGCTCCTGCTGGATAGGGTTGAAAACATGTTACGTGTATGACGTAATGAATATGTGACATGTATACACAGGATAGATCAATCGGTGCCTGGATTGAAATGGGTGATTTTGATTCTAACCTCAGTGGTTGAACTTTAGTCACTTTTGTCTGGTCATTTTTTAACAGAGGCAATTGATGTAATAGGTAAATGTACTTCATGTATGTACCTTAGCATTTGCCTCAGCAATTGCTACATGCTAAAATAAAATTCAAGGACTAAACCACATCTCTATCATTACTTGTGTCTTTCAAACACTACTTGAATTTGACTTATGCTTTCTAAATTGGACAATACGTGAGAATGGGATTGCTATCTTTTCGTGTGCTCAATAAAGTGGCCTAGATGTAAGTGGATGTTCTGGTTGTCAACTTTAAGAAAAAATACTAGGTTACATTTGTGTTTCAAGATGACCCTGGCGTGGCCTTGTGGAAACCTGATGATGGATAGGTACTTAACAATTTTCCGTATGCATAGCTACCTCATACTAAAGAAAATGCCCCTTTGTGTAGTGTGTTATGTGTTTGCTAAAGATGTCCTTGTATTTGATACCAATGTGTTGTAATGCTTCATTGTCTTTCACTCTGTTGTTTAGGTGCTAGCATCTGAGCCTGTATTAACAATGCCCAAAAGGTTTGTTTAGATTGATGATGTCTATGCATATACCATGATTCTGATTTGGTCATAGGTGCTACTTCTATCTTAGATAGAAATACTGTTGATATATACCACAGGGTTTATGTATGCTGCAGATGGGAAATGGTATTGTCATTTAGGGTTTAGTAAATTATTAGGTTGTGCAGCTCACTGATGGTGATGCTATCATTAAATATTGACACTATTTCCAGGTAGTAACTCAATGGGCAAAAATGGTTGTTCTGCCTACCTTATGAGTCGTTCAAACATACTCATGGATTGAAATGATTGACTGACATTACTTTATTGTCATTGGCTCCGGTGCTTTTTATTAAATGATACTCTTAACTCTCTTAAAAAGCCCTCAGTGTCATCCCAGTCAGGTATCATTAACTTAGTTGGGCAGCTTGCTGTTCTCATGTTACGTCTCATTTCATTGACAGAAGTATTCCCTGTCTGTAGGGGAGAGTGAGAGGCATCATCTCTGCCACTCTCTTGGGTATTAAAATCTGCGTAATTTTACAAACGCCCAAAGCTATATCATTCATTATAACAGAGTTTTGCAAGCTTCATGTTTGGACTCCCGCTTTTGCAGAAAAGTCCTATAAAATGAGGTCTGTCCGTCCTTCTGTCCTTCCGTCTGTCCGTCACGAACACATTTTCCCGGATAACCGCTCCATGAATTTTTCTGGAACGTGGTGCGAAGGTGACAATCCGTACATAAATGAGGAAAAGTGATGAAGCCGGAATTTTGAAAATAATTTTTGTGTGGCTTGCAGCTGGCAATTTATGCCCCAGGATGGCCATTTTAGGTTTTTTTAAATATTTCAAGATCCATTCATTACTTTTTCGTAATTTTTGGTGTGAAACTTGAGGGCAATAACAATTATGTTGTTTCATATCTGGGAAAACTCTTGTCTAGCATGCCGGTGACAATTTATGTACATCCACAAATAGCCATTTTCATGTTTTTTTCTGAATATGCCAAGAACGGTCCATAAGATTTTTGTCATTTTTTGTGTAAGTATTAATTGCAACTCTTCGCATGTTGTGAACCATGTGCTGTCTCTAGAAAATCTTGTTTGTCTGCAGGTGGTAATTTATGTCCAAAATTGGCGATTTTTAGGAGTTTTTTTAATTATGTCATGGACAGGTCATTCGTGTATTGTAATTTTTGTTGTAATTCTTCGGGGGCAACTCTGCGTACGCTATAGTCCATGTGCCATGTCTATTGAAAATCTTGTTAGCGTTGCGGGTGGTAATTTACATCCGAAACTGGCTATTTTCAGAGTTTTTTTTAAATATGTTACAAATGGTTGGTTCGTTTTTTGTCAGTTTAGATATGATTGGTAGGGGCAATTCTGCATATGTTATGAACCATGTGTTATGTCTGGTTAGGCTTGCGGGTGGTAATTTATGTCCAAAAATGGCTACTTTTAGGTTTTTTTGCTAATATGTCAAAAATTAATCGTTAGTTTTTTGTCATTTTTGGCATGGATCTTACGTGCAACTTAGCTTACGTTATGACACGAGACTTAAATCTTGGGAATATGTTGACCACTGTGCAGTTGACGATTTATGTCAATGATGGCTACTTTTAGGTTTTTTCAAAATGTGTCAAGAACACTTCATCAGTTTTTGTCATTTTCAGTGTCAACCTTATGGCTTATGTCTTAATTTTGTCTTTGATCAAAAATATCAGTTGAGTTTGCAGGAGTCCACGTATTCTGTGACTTATTTTTGTTTTGTTTATTTTTTATGAGGTGAAATATGCAGAATCAACATGAATCACGCTCATGAGGGCAGTTGCCTGGTGTTTTTTGTCGCTTTTTCTAAAATACCTCCTTGTGTTTCCGTACTTTTGGTGCCTAGCACCTAGTGGAACCAAGAAAACCGATAGAGATGACCACAAATTCAAAGTTCAAGACTGGCATCAATCATGATTAGTTTGCAAACTTAACCCTGTTGAGAGGGGTCTAGCTAACCCCCATTTAGGACAGGAGGTATATTTACCTCCCCCATCTATCTCCCGATCCGGAAGCCCAAATGACTTGAAGTTTTGCGCGTGTGAAATCCCCAGGCCTTTAACTTTTTAGAAACCATCCACTGGGTTCGCTATCTTTTCCCGGTCTGCTTCAAATTGAAGATCAAGGAGGCCTACTATCAGTGTGCTGTGTGAGGGCACAGCCTAGAAAGTTTTCTGTTATGCTACTTCCAGAGGAGTCAATACTGGCATTGATCTAATCTGGTATCAAACAATAGACATGTATTTTTGCTTTTTAGGGAAATTGGGATTTACTTTGATGTGAAATAAGCCTTTTCTGCTGCTATTATTATCCCCAAACCTTTCGGGACTTTTGACAACAAAATGAAAAAGCAAATTCATAAGTTCCCTTCAAACCATTGAATAATGTGACTGAGACGAAAGCTGGTTATGGCAAAGCAGATTTCAACTTCACTGTCACACACCATCATTTTTGTTTCTTAATCGCTTCTACGTAGGTCCTTTCGTCATGATCCCAATCATTTGCATGGTTGACATTGTAAGATGCCTATAAAGTAACACTACTAGTAAAAAAAATCAAATATGGAAAATTCTCTTATTTCCTCAACTCTTCCTACCCAGAAATATAACTCAGTGATAAGCAACTGGAAAACAACCAGAACATTTTGTCACTTGCATTTCCCCAGGAAGTTACGCTCATTGTTACACTTGCTATTGTTTTCTAGAGTTATTATGCTGCTAGAAACAGGTTGAAGAAATCGCTTTGACACCTGCTTGCTTGCAGAATGATATTCATATAACCTGATAAAATCTCTCTTTTGTATAAAACCTTTGTCTAAAGCCCACAGGGAATTCTGCTGAGTTGGAGCCGGACTGTTCTCATTGTTTAGCGCTTCCTCTAGTCTATTGGGAGGACTTTAGGTAACAACTTGTCTAGTCTTTGTCTTTTATTAGGTAGACTGGATACCTATGTACCATTGGAAATGTGATGAAACCATGTATTTCGACCCTTCTTTAGCTGATATAAATTGTGAGATGCAAAAAGCAGAACAAATACCATGTATTTTGTATACATCAATGTTGTTTCCATTGATTTTTTCCTGAATGTTTCCTTTCAAAAGTTGATTGTCTTATTTTCAGGGTGTTCCTTCAAAACGTTCTCTGTGCATTGGATTGTACGGAAGGTGACTGTGAAGCTTTCTTTGCTCTCTGCTTGATATACACTATGCTAACCAACAAGGGTGAGTCACTGAATCATTATTGTGTATTTAAGTACAACTGCAAGCAAGAGGTTGTGTTTTCAATTATGTAAGAACATATAGTTTCGTTACTCAAATTCAGTTCACACATTCTTCATTTCAGTGCTATTCGTTTTGAAATAAAGTTCTTTTTCCTCTCAGTCGTCTGTTTTCACCATTTTGTAATCTTTTGCCTATTATTTCACTTCTGATTCATATACATTTAGTTATGAATGTATCAAATTCTGTACAAATATCATGCAAACGTTCTTGGTCCCTGTATTGAACTTCTTTTCCCTTTTCGAGGAGTGAATTATCAAGTGAGACTTCTGAAGATTTGTTACACAGCCTTTCGGAGCTTTAAATATATGTGTTCAGTCTAAAGTGACATGCAATTGTTCCAAATCAGACAGATTTTCCTGTCACTTATTGCGATGTCCTTATAAGGATCAAATAATGTCTTTCAATGATCAGAAATGATTTTCTATTGATATTTGGACCAAATAGTTTACTCTAGGCATAACGTTCGACACGAAAGATAGTCACAACAAGTATTCTGCAATCCATATCCACATATGGGTGGAAATTTACATCCAAAAATGACTGTTTTCAGGATTTTTTCCAAATATGTCACGAACAGTTCTTCGTTTTTTTGTCATCTTTGGTGTGATTCTTCTGGGCAACTCTGGGTATGTTATGAGCCATGTGCCATGTCCGGTGAAGATTTCGTTAGGCTTGGGGTGGTAATGTATGTCCAAAATTTTCTATTTTCAGGAGTTTTTCCAAATATGTCAAAAAAGGTTGATCCGTTTTGTGTCAATTTTTGGTGAGAATCTTAGGGGCAGTTCTGTACATGTTATGAACCATGTGCCCATGTCTGGAAAAAATCTTGTTAGGCTTGCGGGTGGTTAGTTACATCTGTAAGTGGCTATTTTGAGGGTTTTCTCCCAACATGTCAAACACGGTTTATCTGTTTGTTGCCATTTTTGGTGTGGATTTCAGGAGTAACATAACTTATGGGATGACCCATGCCTTATACCTTAGGAATATATTATTCAGCATCATTGTGTTACACAGGGTATCAACCCCCTAAATTCAGCTATCCTCCTTGACTAAGAGAAGCAACCCTGAAAATTGGATATCTGCAAACCCCCTTCTTGCGGGACCCCTCTATCATTTTTGAAAAGCACCGGACCACCACCACACACCCTCCCCCCCACGCCCGGTTGCCAAGCTCGTGTTGCGCAAACACCTTATGTGTGCCTCCCTTTGCCACTCCCATGTTACTCAAAATGGCTGGAGAGTATAAGCTTGTTCTTTGCTTGGTTACCCGAATACAAATGTCTGGAAAATTAACTGGAAGAATGGCTTGGACTATGTAGTTAGCTATAAGAGAAATATGTTTTCATGTTTTACGTCTTGGCATTTGTAGGTATCAGAATAGCAAAACCTCGTTTCTTTGTTACAAAATATGCAGTGCATGGGTGGGAATTTATGTAAATAACTGCTATTTTCATAGCCTTCATACAAGACTCAACGGTTGAGAGATTGTATAGGGTCTTTGCATCAGAGCCTGTTTTGCCGTCCCGCTGCTTCGCCATGCTCTATTGTTAACTGATTATGACATATGCAAGAATTGATGCATATCGTGGATTCGTGCTGTGCTCATCGTCTTAGCCTTTAATGATTTCGCGCTTACCTTGGCTCTGGAATGGCTCAGTGGTAGAGCAGTCACCTTGTGCACACAAGGTCGAGGATTCGAATCCCACCGTCTGCAACTGGTAAGTGTGAAATCCCTAAAGGCTAAGACGGGTAGGGGCTCAGTAAACCTAGCAATGAGTGATAGTGAAGCGATGAGCAGAGCACGAATCCACAATTTGAGAAGACCTTCACTTCGTCAACCGAATTCAATTAATGCATAATTTATCACCTAGGGTTTGCTGATTGGGTGAGCACTAGAAAGTCATGCAGATAATGCCCCTAGTCAGCTGCATACACACTTTGCAGAAATAATTAGTAAACAGCTGGACAGCAAATTGGGCTCTGAATCAAAAGCCCTCTACGATGATCAAAAGCGTATCGAGTCTTGTCCGAAGGCTACTATTTTCAGGGTTTTTTCAAAATATTTCAAGGACTCTTTATCAGTCTTTTGTCATTTGTGGTGTGAATATTATGGCTTGTGTCTTATTTTTTCTTTGATCTAACAAGAAGATTCTTAATTAAGTTTGTGGGAGCCCACTAATTTTGTGACATGTTTGTTTTTCTTGTATTTGTGTAGGTCTAAATAAGGAACTCCTACGATCTGTTGGGATGGCACTACCAAAGGTACTTTGCCGATATATTATTTCCTATTTTATCATCGGAAGTTGCTTATCTAAGTAGTCATGAAATGCTGATTTTATTTGAAGGTTTACACAAGGCTTGAGGTTATGTTCAGTGCCCTGTTACTTTTTGAAATCTTTTTTTGTATCTGCATCTTGCACTGGGGTTCTGATATTGTGACCATAATATTTGCCAGTTTTTCGTCATTGTCACAACCGTAAGTCCTCGTATCCAGCTTACTGACATATTGCAAGCCCACTAATATTTACAGGTACAGGTACAGGCTTACAGGTACAGGCATCAGCATTTTACATGCCGTGTGGAACTATTGCATGTCATTCCCTATAGCTTCGAAAGTTTCATGCATCATTCACACATTGTTAAGGGCTACCAAAAATATATTTACTCTGAGCTAAGAAAAAGCGTCAACGAATGATTACAAGAACGTGGAGAAATGACATGAAACGAAAAGAAAGCTGAAAGGATACCCAAAAGCATTGTGTATCATTTTCCATCGGTAGTAACCTTTCTGGACAGTTGCGACATGCAACGATCAAGGGGGCAGTCAGGGCAGATCAAAGTAAGAAGTAGGCTAGCTTAGTCGCTTTTCTCTAAAACCAAAAAATCATACGTTCGTCATCACTATTCTCTTGCTTGCTGCACATTCAAGCAAGAACACAACATTGGAGGAGAAAGGAAAAGGGACTAGTAGGCATTAGCTATTGGATTCAGTTAAGTAACTACTTCCTTGTTTATGCACAAAGAGTGTTCGCATAATAGATTAAACGAGGCTGCAAGATCTCTGCAAACACTACTGTGCTCTTGAAGGTGACTAGTTAACAGCTTTCACTGAAACGTAAGATAACCCCTGTATGTGCAAGCGCAAATTCATGGCTTCTCAAAGCGGCACTCAATTTATATTATCTCTGCACTGGGCAGAGTTCTGCCCGTCAGAGCAGGAGTTATTACTTTCCACATCGGCTGTCTTGTTTAATACCTACTTGTCCATTTCTCTAAGGGGTATTCATAAACCTTCACATTTTCCGTGCATCTTGTTCAGGTTTTGTGATTACCTGGAAACATGTGAGATGAGAACAATCTTATACGATAAAATGGACTATGCTACTCTAAGTAAGGAGTGGTGTATTTATTTGTGAACCTCTAGCATGTCACTTAACAGTATATTGCGAAAAGAAGCCAGGCTTCAATCTGGATTGCATTTATGAGACCAAAACAGGCCCATACTATCAGTCTGTGCTCCTACTTTATGAGATAGTATCCTTTTTCTGCATCTCAGTAGTGGGGCAAGGATATACCAATGATTAATCAGAAAAGGAGACGAAGCTAGCATTAGCTTTGTTTTGTGATTGGAAGGTCTACTGTATAGTACAGTGCAAGTATGGGGCGTGTGATAACAAAAGTCTAGCTGTTTGAGACACCAGGAGACCCATTCAACGGGTTGATACGTACAACAGGTCTTTTCTATCACTATTTTCATTTCCTGAGACAGCTTCCGAAACTGCATCTTCCCAGAGGCTGCATGTTGTTAATAATGTTCTGCTTGTGGTATCTAGATACATCCATTGATAGACTGTGAATGCATCTTAGTGTTTTAACACGTTATGGCTCTGGTGTGACAAAACGTGAAGTTCTGGTACAGAGCACATGCATCAGTGAAAACAATTTTTTTTTTTTCATTAGTATTGTATTTTGCGCCAGGTGCAGACTTTTATGTAATCGATTCCCTGCCAAGCACTGTTCTGATTGTTATCTCACACGGAATTAGGAGAGCCTTTTTGGCCACTGCTGTTACTGCCACTTGGAATAAAACAACGATATTACTTTCTTGTGTATGAAGATAAACCTTTCAAGTGTGATGCTGTTGGATGGATTTGCGTGCCAAAATAATGTTTGCTGTGTGTAACGACTGTCAGAACCTTGCTGGTTATGTTTGGGTTGCATCCTTGTTTGCGTACTGCACTGAGACAGCCTTACCACTCAAAACGTTGATGGCATTGTCCGCTGTATCAGATGTCTGATGTACATACTGCTTTCTCATGTTCCTTTACATCACTCTCCTTATTGAAATTTCATTGCAGGATGCAGATGATTACAGTGATGAAGTATTGGAAAGGTTGTTAACGTTGTTAGAAGGTGGCGTCAGAGATGGTAAGCATCTTAACATGTCTTTTTGTCATTTATGGCTTGTGTATGTTTATTTTCATGCATGGCCTATGTGGAGTTTTTATTTTCCAACATTGGAAGTGTTCTCCTCTCTAACTTTAAACTTCAAACTTCAAACTTTTGTACTCGAAGAAGTGATTGGCTACATCTTGCCTGAAAAAGCTTCTAGTCTGTGTGTGCTGCCCTTCCCCGCATTGGCATCTAAACTGTACCATTCTCATAGCATCATTTGCTTTTATCTCATGGAGAGATCTTGGCAGGAAAAGTAACCTCTTTGGATAAGAACCGACTGTAGTGTGTAAGGTTCAGGGCACATGTTAGTGAGGTTTTGCAAATCATATCTAGGACGGTGACGGGGACGGTGACGTTGACGTCATTCGAACGTCGTGCCTGATTTCTAGGACAGTGTTTTGAAAAATTTGCGTTGTAAAAAGGAGAGAACGGCGGAGGTTTCCTTTGGGTAATCGAATGAAAACGCAATTTTCAAAAGTATCTACGTAACGTCGCCGTCGCAGATTAAGCTTGCGAAACCTCACTATTATTGAGATTACTTCAAAGGCTTTACTTTATTTTACTTTACAGCCGGTAGTTAATGTTATTGACTTAAGGCTACTTTAGTGAGGACTGCTTAGGCTCCAATTTGATCTGTCTCATTGCAATAACCTTAAGGTATTGTCAAACCTGACTATCAAATAATTGTATACAAAGACGAAATGTGTGCCATTGGGTTATCGAACTTTAGAAGTCTGAAATGACCATCACTGTGTTGCGGAATGAAAACTCAACTTTAATTTCTGAGTTATGTTTTACATGCATGTGAAATTTCCGGTTTTCCCCTGATTTCCGGGAAATTGAGGAATGCGATAGTCAAAAAAAATCCGGGAAAAAATGGCTAGTCTATCAAGCTATATACGGAGAAAGCACAATTCACTCTCACACAGATTTGCACATAACAGGACATTATTCTCTGTTTTAGAAGGAGCTGTAAGTGCAATTGTTATAGACCTTGAAGTAAAGCTGTGGAGCTCAGCGACGACAGATGTGAGTTTGGAAGTGCATTTTTAGGTGATCTAGTGTGGTAAAAAGTCAAAATTTTCTGATGGTACAATCAGAGAAACACCCTACGAAACTTTTCCGGATATCTCGTGACAAGCCTCTCACATGCCTGGTTTTATCTCCTTCTACCAGACTTTGCTCTGTGGCTGGATAGAACCTGTCATATTGATTACATTTTTTAGGAGTTGTAAGGAAAGCCTGTGTACCATTGCTTGCTTTTTTTCAGGTTCTCGCATGAGGCTGGTGACTTTTGAAATGTGCATCAAAGTTATTCGCTTGATGATAATGAATGGGGATCAAGTCAGGTTGAAAGACCACCATCTTGCTATGATCGAGGTATGACAAGAGATTTGTTAACTTTTCCAGATTTGCCTTCCGTTTTGTTCTCGTCCATCCAACATACATGTAAAAACTTGAAATGTTGCTAATACCCTGAGACCTGCACTTGTTAACATTGCACCTGGCAAGCCTGCATATAAAGCAGGGAATCGGAATTGTCTAACATTTCGACAAAGACTTCCCTGTATTTGAGGCTTCAATTTTTTGGCATAGATCAAAATTAAAGGGTGAAACTTTTTCGCTCATTCTTAATTATAATGGAGTTGAATGTATGCAGGCCGAAAGTTGCTCACAGCAATTCTCTTGAATTTTAAAGTGTGCTGTTGCATAGCTTTAGATTTACTGTTTGTTTTAGAAATTTCTGTGCATGCGAAAACTTTTCGTATTGCACTCTAGGTGTGATTTCGCGGGATTTTTATGTGTTCCATTTCCTGCATAATTTTGCAATGGCATGGCCTAAATAGTCCCAAGATCGTCAATTTGCTGTTTTTTATTTTTTGTTATATGCTCTCTTGTGATGGCCAGTTGTAGGAAGTTGACGAAAGTTCCTAATTTTTTTCATCATCTACTTGTTCATTTTGATTTTTGACATAACGACAGAGAATAACTACACCATTCCATCTAACATTTTTGGATTCGTTGTGAAAGGGACATGATACTTGAAAAATTATTGTGTTTGACATCTTTGGTCTTTCCATACTTTTTTCTTGTTTTGTCATGAAGTTGTCAGTGGTCCTGTCTTGCATTTGGCTATGTTAGCATATCTGAGTAAACTGTTATCTTGTGTGGGAATAGCCATTGACTGTACTGTAATGCTCAAGCCCTCTTTCTTTTCTTATAGGAAGCACCAAGTTCACCCCTTTGTGTTTGGCTAAGCGTCCACAAAATGGCTGGATGTTTTGCTTGTTTGTTTTTCTCTCTATCTGACCGAAATAGTGTTGGACATAGCAACTTAGAAATTGCCATGCCTAGGCTCAATTGGAGAAAGATTTTCAAAACTTCTTATCTGCTTGTGTTCGTTGGTCTGTTGGTCGAGTCGTAGGCAATGCTTGAGAAGAGCTCATTTTGCCTGTTACAGATTTGCGTTTTCTTGCATCTGATCTATTGTTCTATCCTGCTCTTCTTGTTTAGTCACACACATTTTGAATTTCTTTCAGAATGTGAAGGAAGCAAGCACTCTACAATTAAGGACATTTTACAAGGTATGATATCAGGGGGTAATACAGAAATTTTTTTTGGGGGGGCAGCGCTATTTTTGGATGTTCGGAAGCTATGACATTTTGAGCATATTCTCATTGCAAATCGTCCTCTGAGTGTAACATTCAAGTTAACTTACACTTACTTAAACTTCATTTACCTATCCTTTTTTGTGTGAATGGCTAGTCACAGTTGTATCAGATTTCAGTCGAAGAACATGAGTGCCTACTACAACACACGTGTGCAATGAATCCACACCAAGGAAACAAAAAGTGAGACGATCGTGCCGTAGTAAAGGTAGCTCACTACAGTACAGTGTCAAAATAATGTGGCTTCCGTGATTGCTAGCGAATGTCTGGCGAACTCGCAACAAGTGTCTAAATTTCATTTTGTAGGGAACTCAGTAATAGTTTGGCAATTATACGTTCCTCTCTACTTTGCTGCAGAAAATCAGAGATCGCATTGCGAGCCCAAAAAGCGTTGCAAGTATGAAAAGTTACATGCACTAGACAAGTGGTTTCCTATAGTTCTGTGACAAACGGCTACTCATGCAACAGACTGCTGCTTATGATGCGTTGCGCCTCCTGGTATCTGCTGTGTTTAACGAGTTGATGAAAATAGAAAACAACTAGTGCCCAATTTTAAGAGTTTAATAGCCCTTAGGAAAAGTTTTAGGAGGAGTGTTTTACACATGCTCACGGGTTGTTTTGTATTTCTCGCGACTTTTTGGCACATTTTCTGAAAGACAAATGAATTTTTAAAGGAAAATTGACGCAGATATAACGTTCTTCAATGGCAACTTCAGGGTCAGTCAATGAGAGTTCTAAAAGACAACCTTATAGATACAAGTTGTTGTGGCTTACACCAGGCGTCTGCTTCCGACCCATGCTGAGAATGAATTGAGAATGGTGATAGTTTGAACTGGATTTGAAAAGAATGCGCGAATGCTGAACTTCAGATAAACAATTGACCTGGCAGTGCAGCCGTATCAGATAATGGCACAGAATATGTAATGAATTATTCACGTCGATGTGATTGAGAAATGGCGAGGGCCGCGATTTGAAACGCAAGCTGAACTAAACGAAGACATACTCAATGCTAGCAGGCAAAAAAACAAAGCCAGATTTGGGCGCCGAGATTCTTGCGCCCAAAAGCGCTTCGCGCTGTCAAAAATGGTCTGTATTACGGCCTGGATATTGCCACTACAATTAATTGCCAAAGAAAACTACTAAATACTGCAGAAATGCCAAAAACATTTCTCAGATATTGTTCGCTAACACAGTAGGTTGTTGAGGAGACTGAGTTTAGCCATGGACTGATTTAGATTTTGAACGTAACAAGCAAGAAAGGGACTACCATTTTTACAACTTTTGACCATTTTTGTCCTGTGCCGTGCCATTGAACTCTAAGGTTTCCTGGTCACCTTTCAGTAAACTCCTCTTTTCACATAACATGTTTAAAGCCCCTGTCAGAGTCACAAAGTCTGATGCCCAGATGACCGTGTAGTGATCTATGTTTCTCAGACATCTATTGTATTGTGTCTTTTTGTTTGTGTTATTGTTGTTGCTAATTATGTCTTCCGAATGTGCTTTTTGTACGGAATTTTTATACGAATTATCTGTTTGTATGTCAATGTTCTCCCATTGTTCGTCTCTGTGCGTTTGTTTTGAGTGCTGAAGGCTAAGCTGCTGTCGTCGGTGAAATTCGCCATCTGGGTAGGGTTGAGTGTTATGCCAGTAAAACATGTTTAAAGCCGCTACCAGAGTCTCAAATACTGGTGCCTGGATGTTTGCAGCTATGTTATTGTAGAATCCATGCCTATATCAGGATTCTATGCAGCCATTTCTGTTGAGGGATGTTTCTAGCTCCAAATTTTACCTTGTTTAGCGAAAAGTTTTGCATCACAAGATATAAAGATACTGCTTCCTGGTACTTCGAAGAATGAAATTATTATATACAATAGTCTGTACTCTAAAAGATCTACCTACCTACCTACCTACTTACCTACCTACTTACCTACCTACCTACCTACCTACCTACCTACCTACCTACTTACCTACCTACTTACCTACCTACCTACCTACCTACTTACCTACCTACCTACCTACCTACCTACCTGCCTACCTACCTACCTACCTACCTACCTACCTACCTACCTACCTACCTACCTACCTACCTACCTACCTACCTACCTACGTAAAATTGTGAAAAAGCTCAATATATTTTGTAAAAAATGGCTACAGATCACCTCTTAAAACTTAATTAAATTGAGTTTTGGCGTCCGTATGCCGGACATCATTTACAGGCTGGATAAAACCCTGTATAAGGATTGTTGACGTTTTCTAATTTCTCTTCTGTGGTTGGTTTTGTTTGTCTTCGTCATCGACAGACATACTCTGTATAGGGGGTGTGCATGTCATAATCCACAGGTTGCTTCCCTGATTTTTTTAACTGCTGACCTTGTGTAGTGTCCATCACGTTAGTCGTGTTGCTTGCTCATCAAACTGTCTTTGAATGAGTTTGAATTGCAACAGGAGTATTGACTGGCTCTAATAATTAGATACCTCATGAACTAAATAAGTGTCTAGGGAACCGCATATTGATATTCAGAAATCCTTTGACTAAAGAGTTATGGCTTTAGTAGTTCTGGATACATGAATTTGTACATTTGTTGTGAAATGAGTCCTTCATTATATTTTTATAAATGCCTATTTAGGGTGATGATCTGTTTCTGGACACGTTTGAGGGGGAATATCATCAAATGAAGGTAGTTTTCTTTGAGGTGTTAGTGTTGCATACTGTTTATGGTTCTATGTTAGTATAGCAAGATTGGAAGACTTACGACTGCTTGTGTGCTAGCCCGACTATACTTCCACATAACTGGCACACCAAAACAGCTTCAATAATCTTTTGTGAAGGGCACAAGCTGATTGGCTGCCAGATGCAAAACATTGGTCTCACCACTTTTTGCTTGCAGCCTTTTTGTAGGTTGTGGTTCAATCTTGCGATCAGGAATGATAGCTGGAGCAGCAGAATGCTCCATCAATGTGTGCGAAGTAGGGTATATAGTGATTGGTGATGAAATCGCTGTGTGTTGACAATTTAGTCGAAAGCTCTTTAACTTGGTTTTGTTTTTAACGCCTATGTTTTGACTCTGTTTATTTTGGTTGGTGGATGTGATCAAATCTAGCTGGCTTTAGCCCTTCAATAAATGTGAAGGAGATTTTTAAGAGAAGTCCATGTATTTTCTTTCAACATCATATGCGCATTGCACTATGTTGTACAACCCCAGTAACCAGGTGTTATTGTTATCATGCCGCTACAGTATTCTTGGTATTGATACCACAATTCATGGAAGACGTTCACACCTCAATCAATTTGACAATATGAATAACGTTTTAAGGGCAGATTCATCTGGGTTTTTCAGCAATGTGTGCACAATATGTAAAACAACATTATTTTTCCCATATTTATGAAGTGTTGCATCCTGTGGATCAGTGGAAAGAACCAGTAAAATGATTAGTTTCTAATCAGACTTTGTGTATTAGGAAGTATCAAACACTATTTCCTGTTGCAATTTTGTTTCAATTCATTTCGCTTTGGCGAATCATATGTGTTTCATAGGCTTTTGGTTTTGAATTCAGTTGAATTTAGTTGACTAAGTGAAGATATTGAGTTTGATTTTATTTTGACATGTTCTGGGGAGTAAGGCTTGGTTTCTATTAATGGCATACCATATTCATACTTGATAAATTTGACAGCACATCCTGCAGGTGCTTTTATATGTTCTAGTCATGACGTCTTGGCAAATTGTTTTGCTTTTCAGGCAAAGCCTGTCAATGTAGAATATCTTACTATGGATGCAACATTACTGTTACCACCAACTGTTACACCACTGACTGGCATTGATTTTGTGAGGAGGCTGCCCTGTGGAGATCAGGAACGAACACAGCGGGTAAACACTGTTGATGCACCTGTACCCTTGTAATGTAACAATCAAATGTACTTCATGTTTTTGTGACATAGATTCTGAGTAATAGGTCACATGTTTATGCAAACAGTTCTGTACTTCTCTGGCTTGATGATGATAAAACATGGGAGCTTCAATGTATGGATATTTTCTGGAATGAGTTTCTTTGTTTCGATCCGTATTTCTAAAAGTTGCCTGTATTGTTATAAATAAAGTCCTTAACTCTGTACCTAACTCAGTACCTTGCGGCAAGCAGCATCATGTAACTCCATCAGTTTCTATTTCAAAGCGCAGCTGTTAGTGTGGCTTCATTAGTAATGGAAGCACTTGCTATGCTAATGTACTACTTCAAGTCCTAAGCACCATGGGAACCCTTTGGCAACTGCTTCATTCAGAGTCGGAAACCGTTAGCCAACTGACATCATTCTTTCTAGGGATCATGTCCTTACTGCAGTTGTCAACGTCTCAAATAGATCCATTACTCTTCTTGAATCATTTGCAGAATGTAATCAATAAATGTGGCAATCACCAATTCCAA
>JAOBRC010559675.1:0-11176 GCA_027575255.1 Scolionema suvaense | reverse complement strand
CAGAAGCTGGGGATGTTGTTCTTGATGTCATTGTGGAGGAGGGTGAAGAAGCTGTGGAGGAAAGTGGAGGCGGTGATAAAGGTGAACATGAAGAAGCAGCTGAAGAGGAAGGTGGTCCCCCTGCTGATGGAGAAGCTCCTCCTGCGGAGGTTGCCATACCAATGTTCGGTACGTGTTTCTGTCTCTTTCTGTACTTTGGTGTCTTACGAATGGAACTACTGTTGTCGCCCACTCATTGATGATCATGCAAAGGCATTTAGTCACTTAGTTGTCATCCGAGAATTACCTTTGTTGTTGATTATTGTTTTTCTAAGTATCAAGCCTCTTGTGTTTATTATTGTGATTAGATGAAGACGACGAAGAGCAACCGGAGGAAGAAGAAGAACCGAAAGATACTGTGATCATTGGAGAAGAAGATGTGAAACAAGAGGAAGCTGCAGCTGCTGCAGAGGAAGTAAGTCGATTGATGAAATATTATCGTCTGGTCATAGGAGATTTTTGCATGGAATATGTGAGAGGGAGGCATCAGGGATAATTTGCTCAACCAACTGGCTCTACGAATTATGAGTTTAATGGTGCGGTTACGTTACAACAAGGACGATACTTAATATAGGAATATACACTAAGATACCTTGACCCCCGTGCGAAGAGCTGATCCGAAATTACTCAGGTTGTAACTTTTCATGGGAAATGAAATCAAAATACTCATAAATACACTTCCTGGGCAAATACGAGCTCACTGCCAAATACTTGGCAACAAGTGTGAGAAAGAATGATGCCCAATTTTGGGGCTAGCGTAGAACTAAAGAAAAATGACGAACGGTTGCTTTCAAGTGCAAATGTAATTGTTGCAAGCAGAATACTCGTACTACTAGAAGCTCTTAAATACTGCACTCGCATGTGCATTTTCTTCAATATGATCACTGGTTGTGTTTAGGAAGCAGAAGAAGAGGAGGAGGATGATGACGATGACGAGGAAGATGAAGATGAAGTGGATTGGTGGTCGCGCTTTTATGAAACGATCAAAGATAAAGAACGTGCGGAAGAAGAGCGACGACAGAGAGAGAAAGCGAGGAAGAAGGCTCTTGCTAAGAAAGGAAAGAAAGTTGTTCAGTTAGAAACAGAAGACGATGATAGCGAAGAAGAGGATCTTACTTCCAATAAGAAGAAAAAACCTCTTCCCAACCCTAGAATCACCAGATTGCGGGTAAGAAACTGGAACGGAGGAAATTACAGATTTATTGATGTGTTCTCGATCCAATTTGGCAAAATCGGTTTTCGCTTGCCAAACAGAATAAGGTGTTGGGTAAACTGTTCCTTTATCATGTCATGGTATGTGTATTGTTTAATGCTGGAGATATTAATGCTGGTGTGTGCGTACAGCAGTATGTTCATCCTACTTTCATAATCTGCTTTGTTCATTTGCATGTAGATATACGACCAAGAGCTTGAAGAGCGAAATGAGTTCAGTAATTTCAACGATGTGCTTCACTCGTTTCCTATATTGCGTGGGAAAAGTGATGGGAATGACGAAGAGGACGAGAGTAGAATATTTGGAACATTCAAGGTAGTAAAATATATCTTGGATTTGTATGGGTGGAGTGCACTTTATAAAGCTGTATTGGTCTCGGTTGGTATTGCCTTTAGTGGATTCGAGAAATATTTGTCTTTTGTGTCGTGATTTGTGTAAAAGCTGTTCTGATGTGATCATTTTCCTATTGCTGTGTTCTGCAATTTATGTTAGTGCGGGTTCATATGTGTACGCAACCAATTGTGTTTTCTGCAGTGTCGCGAACATAATTGGCTCTGTAACAATATCGCTCCAATATATAGAGCAGAAACAACAGTGGACGCCCATCGAAAGACCAATACAAAAATTCCATTTGAGAATAGCGAAGATTCTCTGTAAGTTTTTTCATGTTTTCTACCTCAATTCACTCAAATTTCGCGCGTTTTATTTACACGCTGGGCTGTAGCGAAAATCTAATTTTCGCGCAGAAGAGTAAAGCTGGAATTTTTTCGCGAATGCTTAGCCCAGAAAAGCAGACTTATTTATTGAAAAAAAGAACAGCCGACAAATAGGTACTCATGTGCGGTTGTGATTTCCCTATGCTCCTTTCAACTTTTCCTCCGACTCTCAGTATTGCAAGGTGATAAGGCAAGATAAACAAAGTTGAAAACTCGGGCCAAGTGATCAAGTAATCTTGAGCTTGTGTTTTTGCCTTTTGCAACTTGTAATTTTTTTTTCATACTTCTTCGCGCAATTTAATTTTCGCGCGCACTCTTAATGAAAATTTTCGGGCAAATCGTATTTTCGCACGCCCAAATGCGCGATCAATTATTCGCGCATGGGCTTGCAGCGAAAGTTATAGATGTGCGCAAAACTTAAGTGAACTAGGGTAATTATGAAGTAAGTTCCATGTGAAACTTATTATTAGTATTTGCTATGTAATGTGTCCATGATGGTCTTATTGCTGTGTTTTACGGTAGCAGATATCGTTGCATGCGAGGTTTCAGTTTGTTGGGTTTTTTTGCTGCAGATATGGCTTTCATCACCTTTGGTGTTATTCTGTACTATTACATGGGTGCCAGTCCATGGTCAGGAAACCGTTTCTGTCTGTATACGAATGGGGATAGGATTAATTAAATAAAGCAAAACTGAACGTGGGCGTGGGCATAAATCTTTGATTACAGTCCCATAACTCTTCATAGTGGTTAGAAAGGTGTCAATTTTACTAACGTACCTGGAATTTTGGTCCAGTAAGTTTGCTGATCCATTGGTTGTAATTTCTGCTGTTGCAAACTGCCACTTTTTTCTACAGTTGCATGATCCATGCTATTTTCAGGGAGCGATTCGAGTTTGGAAGCATCCTCTTCCTCCAGTATTCGATGATCTGGACAAGAATCCTACTGGTTCATTTAAACGTTTACCGACACCCGATCCTGTGAATATCTTATGCAGAGTTTACGTTGTTAGGGTATGTTGCTGATGCATTTCACTCCAGCCTTATGTGGCACATTGATTCGCTTACCTTTTCTTTATCATAAATAAAGTTTTGTTGCACTTTTTCTGTAGGCTCTGTTGAAACTTGAGTGCACTTAAGTTGTTAAGGGAATAGTCTCGGATGATGAGTTTCTGATGAAATAATTTAGTTTAACAGCTGAGACGCTCTGTGTTGATACAGTTACACTCACGATATTCATAGGTGTCAGTGAACAGGTTTGTATGCTTCAATATTATTTATTTTTGCATAAGTTTTTCGATGTGCTGTGTTTTGCTCCCTCTCGTTCCAATGTTTGTCTGTCCTGGAAAAAATGTTTTTAATTTTTTATATATATATTGGGGTATTGCAATATCTCGCTTTTATGTCATACTTTAGGCGATTGAACTTCACCCAACAGATCTGAATGGCAAGGTTAGTTGGTAGTCTTGTGGCTGTGGTCGCGTTCGAATGTGCTTATTTATTTTTCAGCGAAACATTCTTTGACTCGAGCCAAACGTTCGTAATTGTGTGTCTTTGGTTTTATTTTTGTTTATTAGCTTTGATCACATGCGAAAAAATTACGATTCTACATGCCAGCTTACAATATACGTGCCAGCTTCAGAAAATGATGAAATATCTTCTTTTTGTCAACACTGTCCTTTCACAAAGTCGTTTTGAAAACACAAAACGTTCGTGTAATATTTAGGATAAGAACAAAAATTAGGATTAAGAGTGAATTTTTTCACAAGTGTAGACGTTGTTATGTAATGTTGTCTGTCATCAGCATTATTATCGTTAAGTAAATATTACTTGCTTTTAAATTATATATTGTCTGCATGAGCGTTATGCTCTTGCCACAGAGATTCTGCGTTCGGAACTTTGGTTTGACCAAGATCATACCCTTGATTGCACTGTCTTTTCTCAATCAATTACAGTCTGCATGGTTTCATTTTTCAGTCATTTAAGGTGAAAATACTGTGTTCCCATACCGACGTCCATGAGCCTATAATCGATTCGGGGTGTATGCGATTCGGAGGAGAATGTATTTTCTGTGTGGGCCCCGACGAAAAATATCGATTTCTGTTGAACGATTCTGATTGGTCTGAATCTCAACGTGGTTATTGTTATCTGTTATACGTTACTCTTGCTTAAGTGCAGGGCTCTGATAACGCATTTATTGTTAGGCCACATGCGATGTGTTTCTTGTTACTCTTCACTCCGGGATAGACCGGATGTCCGAATAAGCAGATGAGTTGGAATATTTTCTGAATTCTAATAACAGGAGGGGGTGAAGTAAGCGGGGGGGGGGGGGGTACTTTAGATTTTTTTTCACTTAATGTAGCCAATCTCAAAGCATGCAACGAAATTTTGGGTTGAACGAAGAAAGAAAATGTTTTTTAACACTGATATCAATACTAACAAAAAATACCTTCCTTGAACAAATGAACAAGAATAGTAAGAAAATACATGGTATAAATCTTAAAAAACGTAGCTGGCGCGTCTTGTTCCAACAGGGATAACTCAAGGCTGTTGAAAGGTTAAAGGGGAACAGTGGTCAAAAATGATAGTTTAGCAGGTGATAGGTTTCATTAGATCATGAGATGTAGTTTTTATTTCACAGCAGAAGCTTATGTAGTTCTGGAGATATTCAGTCTCAAAGTCCGGCAGCTACCATCTTAATTTTTGATGATATCGTCGAGGCACGTTGCTAAGCGCCACCATTTCCTTAGTAACGCATATACCAACGTTATTTTCTCATGTGGATCTTTAACATATTAGATAGCTAAGAAAACAAAAGAGACAGTCCTTCACAATAGTTCAATACTGAGTATTTTGGCAACGAAGTTTAGATAATTTGGGTGGTGCCCCAGTGACATCATGCATAGTTATTGGCTAGTTGGCAACTGCTGGATTTTGCTGCCAAAGTTTGGGGTTGAATATCTTTAGAACTAAACAAGCTTTTGTCGTGAAATAAAAACTGTGCATCATGATTTAATGAGCTCTATCATCTATTAAAATATCATTTTTGACCAATGTTCCCTTTTAAGGTCTATTTACACTGTAACAAGATATTATGGTATTTGAATTGAATTTGCGGGGGGGGAGGGGTCTTCTATTCGGGAGTATGTCCACCTTGCATTTGTCGTAACATGCTGTACACTGTTTTATCTAGGAAGTAGGTTGTATGCGTCCCACCTGCGTGTAGTGCAAGCTATACCTAGTACATTATACAGGAACAGTAATGCACATACCTCGCTAAGGCTATCATATATCTCTGTATTGCATTTTCTGCATTCTAAACACAGGCCGATCCTTATGTTCAAGTCACTATTGGAGCGCAAAAGAAGAAAGATCGAGATAATTATGTACCGAAAAACCTGTCACCGAACTTTGGAGCGTAAGTCAGATGGTCGACCTATATTTCAAACTACTTACTTACCGTGTAACTTGCCCTGTTTTTTGTCATGAATAGCTACATGCCAAAGGGCTGTTATGCTTGTGGACAATTGAAGCTCGACGCTTTTTTGGAA
The DNA here is from genome assembly GCA_027575255.1 of Scolionema suvaense. NCBI lineage: Eukaryota > Metazoa > Cnidaria > Hydrozoa > Limnomedusae > Olindiidae > Scolionema > Scolionema suvaense. The sequence goes on along the minus strand of JAOBRC010559675.1, from coordinate 5,661 downwards.
CCACCGATCTGCGTAGTAGTGGGTGGTTAATTTATTGCTGGCTCGCTGAACACTGCATTGTTTTATGGGTGGAATGTATCTGTTTTTACTTTTATTTTATCATATGCCCTCGGATAACTGCACGCCTATTCAAACTTAGCCTGGAGGCTTTTATGATTGATTTTTCTTTCATGTATTACACAGGGTATATGATTTCGAGATACAAATACCACGTGACAACATGCTAACCATTGGTGTATACGATTACGACATGGTAGGAAGCGATGATTTGATTGGTCAAACGAAAATTGATGTTGAAAATCGATTTTTCTCCAAGCACCGAGCCATATGCGGCATGTCAACACAGTACACCACGTGAGTATGACGTCATGCTGATCACAGCAGAATTTCTGATGGACACTTTTGCATATTGCATTGCATATTAATATTGAACTATGGGGTGTAAAGGAAGCTGTAGTATTTGATGATAAGTAAAGTTAGGAGAAATAATATCCTTGCATCAGAATCGGATGTGGCATGAACAGGCAACAAACGTTTACTTGTTTTGGGATGCCAGCTTAGACATGATGAAACTGCTGACCATCCCACAATGCTTTGCTCATTAGGTTTGATAAAATATCCACCACAGGTCTGCACTTCAGTCCCTCATTTTTGATTCGTTGTTGATAATGCCTATGACGATACACGATAACTAATACAACAGACCGTATTTCTTCTATTGTATGCTCCTATCCGTGACATGTTCTAGGCATGGTTTCAACAAGTGGAGAGATCCTTTCAAGCCAATGCAGATATTGCAGAAACTATGTAAAGATGAAAAACTCGATGGACCTCATTTGATGCCTGGCAAGTGTCGAGTAAACAACTACATTTTCTGTGCTCCTGATTCGATCTTCGATGAAAACGGTATGTTCTACGCTGGAAAAAAACTTTTTACGTCTGGTCTTGCCACCATTTCTTGAAAATATGATGATGAGTAGAAAATGACCAGCAGCATTTCTTTTTTTCTTTCGTCTTCAGTAATCTGCAGTAAACTAATATATTTTTTGGACAGTTGCATTTCCTACCTCTGATTTTCTAATTTTTTTGGATTGCCCAAAATTTTGTAAAAATTCAGCGAAAAAAAATCAGGAATGATGTTTTTGTCGATAAATCTTCTGCTATCTGAATTGGGCTGTCCACGACGATCAGTTTCGGTCAGAAATTTTCTACTCAGGTACTAAATTGATGAAGTTTGTGAGAACCATGTCTGTTGTATTGTCTTATTCAAGAGGGAATTTGAGAGACATCAGAGTCCATGTAGTAGAGTCATAATCTCCTGGTCGATGAAACTTTCAGAATGGAAATCGGCTAAGTTTCCGTAAAGTAGCTTCTTCGGCATCTCATTCAATACGGTCGACCAATGTCAAAAAAATGGAATACTTGCAAATCCTTGATCTGGAGCAAGACCAAGTATTGAGAAAAGGATTTTTTGTTCGCGATGGGACGCTTTTTACTTGTCTTTTGAGTGTTTGCTCCTTCTTGGACTGTTTTAAGCGGTTTCCAATGCAGAGAAATGTCAAGATTCATCACATCTTCAATTAAGTCGTAAGGATGCTTCAAATAGGTTCCATGAAAAGGAAGATTGGCAAAATCTTCTGACAGCTAAATTTTCCGAAGGATTGTCTTTTCGAAAAGGAACCTTTTGGCTGTTGATATAGTCCTCTGTATGCTGCAATATCACTTTCCTTTTCCATTGTTATGATTTTCAAGGTAATGAAAAATCATCGGACGAACCTCCAGCGCTGAAGGCTTTGCATAACTTTCACCTGCTACCTGAAAAAGGGTACCATCTCGTTCCTGAACATGTAGAAACACGGTCACTTCTGAATCCTGAAAGTCCAGGAATTGAGCAGGTACGTCCGCGCGCGTTTACGACGCACGTAGACGCTCTGAACCCATTATAATGTTGTTGCAATGCCAGCATGATGCAATAGCACCTTGACAACGTTCAAGTCTATAATGAAAAGGAATCTTCACAAATATTTTGTGGCTGATTTCAGGTAATCATTGTCAGCTCACTGGAAATACTTTGTTCAACAATGCAGTGACTAGCTATTTTCTGAAAGAAAATTGCGTTATAAGACTTCTCAGTCGTTTGTTGAGAGATTCTGTATTTTATAATTCACGAAGATGGTTTCTTATTTGGTAATAATCAGTTTCATTTGATTGTAGGGTCGAATCCAACTGTGGGTTGATTTGTTTGAGAAAGATGGGCCTTCACCTGGTGCTCCTGTGAATATAACTCCTAGAAAGCCGACGTCGTAAGTGAATGATAATCCTGTCGAGTCTCACTATTTTGATAAATTCATATGGGGAAATGTATTGTCATGTAACGTATATCCGTTATATTTTAGTGGGTGAGGAGTGGACTGCAATTATTTTTTCCGAAAATAGATGCTATTTCTCACTTCATGTGAAGCTGCTGAGGAATTACTGAATCTTTGCCCCTAGCCTTCTTGTGTGTGAAGACAAGTTTCCGAATTAATCTATTAGTAAACCTCCACTTCAGCATCTGAATTTGGCAAGCATTTTGTTTACGCTATTTTTTATTGTATATGATTGAATTTGAAGTTTGTAGTAGTTTAAAATTGAGGTATGTAGGTTGACAGCTTTGTCGGTAGCTTTGATTTTTCGATGGACGATCAAGAATTTTTTTTTTACAGATTAATTAATTATTTTTTCGTATTGAATAAGTATAACCTGTCACATAACGATCCAAAATTGTTTTACGTCCTTCCTTTGCCTTTACTAGGTATGAAATGCGCGTCATCATTTGGAATACAGAAGACGTCATTCTTGGTGACATCAACATCCTTACTGGACAACCTTGTGCGGACATCTATGTGAAAGGGTCAGTAATGCCTTGTATTTAGTATTCTTCATGATCTGCTGTTTCTCGCTAGGGCCTGTGTGTTTCTTACCGCCGTTATCTGATACTTTATTGTTTTAGGAATAAATGGAGTCACTGCAAGCTATAAACGTCTGTGTGGTCCTTGACTCTTCCTTGAATTTGGCGGTAAATTGGTTTCTGCCTCGAATGCATTGTCTGGTTTACCCTGCAACACTTCAAGTCTACCTACATGTGTAGATCAACGTAGACACTTAAAAGTAAACAGTAAATATGTTGAACGATCTCTTTTTCAGTTGGATTGCGGGCATGAAAGATGACAAACAACAGACTGATATCCACGGTACGTCTCTGACAGGAGAGGGGAACTTCAACTGGAGATTTGTCTTCCCATTCAAATATCACAAAGCTGAGGACAAAGTTGTTATCATCAAGAAGGTAAGCAGGAACGCTGGATAATTTTGTTGTTGCTGTTGTTGTTGTTCTTGTTTGGTGCTTTTTCTTGTCTTCAGTGTTTTTGTGTGAGCGGCTGTTGAGCATGAACATGTAGCATTTTTAGATGTTAGTTTAGAAGGTTTGCTTTTGTGGCCTCGATCTTCTTGGATCAGATAGTATTAAAAGGTCAGTTTTCTAACATTCTTTGCATAGTTATTGGTAAAACTCTTACCTGGGAGGATGAGTCGCCAGTGAGGGTTGAGACTTGGAGCGAAAAAGAGCTATCCTTGGTGCTAGAAACAGGGACTTCCTTTGCGCGTTCCATACGACTAGTAGTCAGAAAGTTGGCAAACCACCCTTATATCTTCGTTACCGACATTGATGGTGTCCGACCACTCACTCGCTCCTCATGGACGGGCAACTTAAATGCTCAATTTAGACCAAAATTGACATGCCACTTCGTGGTATAACCCTTGTAACCACATTTAGTCCTGCACCTAATGTTTTCAAAGAGAAGATTGATCAGTTGTTTCCTAGATATAACTGTTCGCAACGACGGATTTACCTTATTCTGGTTCCTCGAGATACTAGTGTCCAGGGACGTTTGGATATCGCATATTATTTAAAAGCAAGTGTTCATTCTATTTTTGATGGCATTCGTTTTGTATATGGTGCGCGTTATATGAAAATTTCGGAAAATTTGGTCAGTGCCAATGTTTTATGTGACGTTCGGTCAGAAAATTTGGGTTAGGTATTAGGGCGCTTGTGTTGAATTCATAGGCAAACGTTTTTGAATACTCAACTCAATGAAGAGAACCTGCGGTTTTGCTTTTAACTTAGGAGAACTTGTGTGATATGAAGATTTTAGCTTATCTCGCCAACGCCAATGTTCTAAGGGACTTTCGGTCGGAAATTTTTGCTTTAACATTAGGGTTTTGTGTTGAAGTCATAGGCAAACATTGTAGAATAATTAACTCTAAGAGAACCAATATTTTTACTGTTAACTTCTAGAATTCTCTCATATTCTTGAAAATCTGAGTATTCGCCAGTCATTCCGAACTCATCGGATCTAGGATGATTTGGAGTCACTATGTTTAGCTATTTGTTAAACTTTCGTCCAATCTTGGTATTGCTATAATTTGATTGTGACCATTATTTTGATGTTCTTTTTCAGGCTTCTCTTTTTTCTTGGGATGAATCGGAAGAGAAAATGCCTCCACGTCTCATTCTTCAATGCTGGGATTCCGACGCTCTCTCATCTGATGATTTTCTAGGTAACATTTTCATCAATGCTTTGTGCTTACTGAACAGATATTTTTTTTTCTTTGTTTCGCTAGTAATTTTACTTGTTATGTCTAGAATTACTCTGTGGTAGAAGGTGTCACTCGGTTTATTTTCTCTGCTATTGTTTTGACTGATTTATTCACCAAGTTGTACGCTTCTGGTGTGGCTGGTTTTTAGGCATCTCTCTGATTACTAAAAGTTATCCTTCTGATTAATTTCTTTTAATCGAAAGTGCTTCTCTTTGATATGTAGTCCTCGTCATATGCCGCGCAAATCTTATTAATTTATTACGGTGAACAGTTTTTGTTTGGAGTGCATATTCGTCAAAACTAGGATTTCTTGCGATAATTTTTTCTGAACATTATCATGTTATTCCTTAGTGGACTTTATTCAACTAATATGCGGTGGATTGATTTAGATTTCTTTTATCTGTGATATTCTAACAATCGGAGGAGGGATTTATTTTTTAATGGACGTGAGCAGGATTAGAATTATTGACCGGTAGCAGCCGTACTCTTCTGATCTCTGGCTGACTTAAGAATTTCAAAACAGATTCGCAGTGTTCTTTGTCCGGAATGTTCAGTTCCTTTAAGAGCAGAGAATGAAAACGGTGTGCTTTGACCGCCACTTATATTTGGCCTTACATGGTAGAAAATGTAAAGCCACGGCTAGTATTCTGCGAAAAACAGGTGCCATTGTAGGTATTGGTAACCATTTATACGTAGCTGAGGCTTGATTCGAATTTCAGTTTGCTCTGTGAGTCTTAATGATGATGTTTACCGTGAGTTCTATTTATCGTCAGGTGATGTGACCTTGGACTTGACAAATATCCCATACCCTGCCAAATCTTCGCCCGCATGCAGTCTGGATACGATGAAAATCGAGAAGCGTGTCAATATCTTCAAGTACAAGAAACCGTTGAAAGGTTGGTGGCCATTCGCTTGTAACGATGAGGACAAGCCACCTGAGCTTGTGGGTAAGGTGGAAGCTGAGATTCACCTTGTCTCAGAGGAGGAAGCAGAACAAGAGCCGGCAGGAAGAGGCAGAAAGGA